>JAVYIG010008913.1:0-84014 GCA_035222895.1 Strongylocentrotus droebachiensis | reverse complement strand
CAATCTCAATTATCATCTAGTCTTATCTCATGAGGTTAATTTTTAACTTGAAAGTAAATACTGTTTTCCCTCATGTGATATGATAGTTGATAGGGTATATTGTTTTGATATATTGCCTGTTGTAATAAAGCGATGCATGATTCTGCTTATCAGCTTAAGAAAAAAATATTGGAGTTCATAGGACGAAATCAATATCAAATTTGTTTTGATAAAGTGTTATTGACTGTGTTATCTTCAGCCCAATATTGGGTACCTGTCCGTGCCAGAAATAACTTTTCTGAAGTGATAGGGGGCGAAGGGAGTGATGGTTATTTTTACTTTTATTAAACACATTTCCAATAACTTTGGATTTTAACTATCAAGATATTTTGTAACCCTGGGACCGTATTAAAAAATGATGTTGTCCTTTATGTTAGGGAACATGATTTTAAAACAATATAAAATAATATGTACATGTATCATTTGAACTTGCACTGCTGAACATATGTATTCTATACATGAATATAGTCTAGTCGGGTTCGTGCTTTGGTACGACTCGGCCGGGGATCGAACCCACGACCTTCCGTTCATGAGACGGGCGCTCTAACCATTTTTGCCACCGTGCCGGTTGTTTGCCTGATCAATCCCCATTTTCGCCTGATGATCTGTATTTTCATAGATTCCGGGGGGGGGGGGGGAATTGAACCCCTCCCACCATTCAAACATCTGAAGCTGCCCCCTGATCTTGCAAGCAAAATTCTATTGAGAGTAATGAGATAGTTCTATACACTCTATAAGTATTGATTCATTAATATACACTGTTGTGGTGCGGGACAATGCGTATGTTCTGAATGATCAAGTAAAGTCTTGTATATTATGAATGTATTATTTACAAAAAAAGAAAAATATCAAACTTACATAACACAATTCTGAATAGTTCACTCTTTGTTTTATGTCCACAAATTTCATTTCGAGGGGGAGGGGGAAGCAACAGGAACAACAGGTGAGGGACACATTGTAGTTAAGAGAGAGGAGGAGAGAGACAAAGAGACTGGTAGAGAGGAATGAGAGAGGGAGAAAGAAAAAAGAAGAAAGTGGGGGACATGGAAAAAGAGCGTGAGTGGAAAGAGGGATGAAGAAGTAAAGAGAGAGGGGAGAAAAGAAGGAAAGAGTGAGAGAAGATAAAAAAGAAAAGAGAGGGGATGAAGAAGTAAAGAGAAAGGGGAGAAAAGAAGGAAAGATGTGAGAGAAGTTAAAGAAGAAAAGAGAGGGGATAACGAAGGAAAGAGAGAAGGAGGAAAATGAGGGTTTGTATGAGAGAGAGAGATAGAGAGAGAGAGAGAGGGGAGGGGGGGAGGGGGGGGGGAGAGAAAAGGGGTAGGATAGATCCGGGATGGAAAGACAGAGGGGGAAGAAAGGTAAAAGGGGACGAGAGAAATGAAAGGAGAGAGAAGTAGGAATGAAGGAAGGGAGATAGAAGAAGGTGAGGTCAGGGGGATGGGGGATCCATGGAGGGAGGAAGAGAAAAAGGGTGATAAAAATGAAAAGGAATGGGATTTAAAGAGGGGATTGAAGGAGAGAGAGGGGAAGAGAACGAAATACATTTACTACAATGACCTCCATTAGTAATATATCCTCATGCATATAACAACAATACTATTACTAAAAGGTAGCGTATTTCCTTTAGTAAAATTGCTTTGAAATTGATATACAAATGCCATATACTGTTTGTATCAATCCTTTAATCAGACACTTGTACGGTCTTGAAAATAGGGGATACGCAATGCAACAACAATAATTAACCTCCATATCAAAACAAAAATGCGCTAAGAGCAAATATTAAATTTATTTAATTCATAGTTTGTTTCAGTACAAGTGTTCGTAATTCAAATTAAACATGCATTGCCCAAAACATGTGTACTGTATTGAGGGTTTTCAAGTGATTAGACAGAATGGAATTCATAATTAAAGGTAAAATAAAGTTTTGGTATGGGGTCATGAAGTTGGTTCAAATGAACATATTAGAAGCATTGCGATCATACAATAATCAGTGATTGTTGTCGCTGTTGAAATTGAGTCTAATGTTATGAAATTGTAAATAATAAACTTTTTATGTTGTTTAGCTCCCCTCTCAAGGTTAATATATCAATTAACCCATAACACAATGTTTCTCGACTAAAATATTATTTCTGAGATTTTCATGATCACAGCTACAATTGTATGACCGTTAGCGCTATTTGAAATTTATCAAATGTTACCGGGAGCACCGGTAAAATTTGATATTCATTTTTACTAGAAAGCAGAAGTGCTGTAGGGGCTAAATTTTCTAGTGATTATAATACATCCACAGGGGCATCCAATTATATAAAAAAAATTAAAGAATTACTATCCAGCCAATTTTCAAAATTTCCCAAAACTTTGAATTACCTTTAAATAATAACGGTTTACGTGTTAATATTTTCTTTGTGCGAGCGTGGACACCATACAGTGCTTTTTGTCTTGCGATTCCAAATGATTGTAGCATTTAGTTAGAATTATTGGTAGATTTTTGTGTCAATTCGGTATATAAAAGACATATAGTCTGCTCTAATATTCAACCTGGCTGTTGGCTCACGGGGACAGTTAGATCCTGCCATGACCCCTCGGTGCGCCTGTTACATCCCCTTGAGCCTATAAAACAGCCAGGCCTCTCAAAGTAGTCGATATATCTATCCTAATCGTTAGCTTTCTTCTGGTATTAAACTAGTTTCGATTTGTTGTTTATTGATGTCAAAGTTTACCCATTCGAACAATGTAACTAATTGCCAGATGAAGCCAGTGGCCCGGGACCCCTGCAATCATCACTGCTAGTTTGTGGTCAACTTCAGCTATGAGACAAATCTAAGCAAACATTTCCATATGCCCTTGCCCCTTTATAGTGTCAAAATTGTGCATTTTAAAGTGAAAAGGCCACACACATACTCTCTCTGTATAATTTCCTGTGTTTCTTCCATCTTTCACTCCTATCTTCTCTCTTCTTTCTTCTCTGCTGTGTGCTAATCAAATCATTTAATCATACTCATTTAAGGCACCTCTCACCGATTTAGTATAACCTTTAAAACCTTTTCAAGTAATCTTTCTCTGTAAAATGTCTCAAGGTTGTTGTATCCCCCCTTGTCCTTCATCTCTCATTCGATTGCCGTGCCCCTAACCCGTAGCTACGTCACTGGTTAAACCAATATTATAGCGCATTTTACAATGTACACGCAAAAAACTGAGGTGCTAAATTTTGGGTGCTGAGTGAGATTCTGCACTTGAAGTGCCAAAATCAGCACTTGAAGTGCCAAAATCAGCACTTGACGGGTTAACTTTAACAAGGAAACCGAAACGTGCTGAATATTTGAGTGCTGAAAACGAGTGCTATAATATGCAGCACTTAACATGAGTGCTGACTGCATAACCTGATCTGATTGGTCGGTTAGTATAATAGCTGTTACCTTGTGAATATTTGTTTTTGAATCAAATTCAGCTAAGAGATTCTTACATTCTTCATTCTCCAGGTCAATACCCAAGGCCTCAAAAGTCTGAATAACTTTGCTCCTTAAACTGTCAACAACATCAGTATTCAAAGCTGTTGCAGCAGATAACACTCTGTTTGTCATAGCATGGGTCATGTTGGTGTTTGATAAAAGAGAACCAATGAAAAATGCAGCTGGTCTCACTATGAACATGACAGACAATGAAAGCGGACAAAATATACAGTTCCTCAGGTAGACAAAGGAACATCCCTTGACTGCTATTATGTAAAATGTGTAGAACAGGTGAATATGCATGTGACACCTGTTCTACACATTTTTACATAATAGCAGTGAAGGGATGTTCCTTTGTCTACCTAAGGAACTGTATATTTTGTCCGCTTTCATTGTCTGTCATATTCATAGTGTCTTGTACTGTCATTATGCATTGCTCCATCTTGTTCTTGTAGTAGGCCTATCCTATCATCATCATCATCATCAAATGCATCATCTGCTGCAGGATTATGCACTTCACCAACAGCAACACCCAAATCAGCATCAACTAGACCCTCCATACCCTGTACAACTTCAGGTTCAGGTTCTTCTTGTGGATGTTGGTTTAATAAATGTTTCCTGTAAGAGTTGAAAGTGGTAAATGACGAAGGACATCCACCTTGACCACATACCAAATGTAGATGAGGCATGTCAAACAACGCATGAGTTAGCACTTGCACAAGGGCTATTCTGCTAGCACCCAAAAGAGAGCAAAACTTGGCACTTTAAGTGCACAACAGTCAGCTCCTTTGGGTGCTAGCAAAGTAGCCCGGGTGCAAGTGCTAACTCAGCACTTCGAGTGCAGTCACTATGCGAGCTCCTAAAAAGTGCTAAAATTGAATCTTTAAGTGCTAAATCAGTCAGCTCCTTTGGGTGCTAGCAAAGTAGCCCGGGTGCAAGTGCTAAATCAGCACTTCGAGTGCAGTCACTATGCCAGCTCCTAAAAAGTGCTAAAATTGAATCTTTAAGTGCTAAATCAGTCAGCTCCTTTGGGTGCTAGCAAAGTAGCCCGGGTGCAAGTGCTAAATCAGCACTTCGAGTGCAGTCACTATGCGAGCTCCTAAAAAGTGCTAAAATTGAATCTTTAAGTGCTAAATCAGTCAGCTCCTTTGGGTGCTAGCAAAGTAGCCCGGGTGCAAGTGCTAAATCAGCACTTCGAGTGCAGTCACTATGCGAGCTCCTAAAAAGTGCTAAAATTGAATCTTTAAGTGCTAAATTTAGCACTTTTTTTTTTTGAGTGTAGTATTACATTAAAACATATTGAAACCATTCCGTCAATAGAACATACTCATACAGACAGTGAATGATTAATAGGATACTCACAGTCTTATATAGAAGTATTCCTATCTCTAACGTTGAAAAATCTATGAGAAGATACATATCATATCAAATGATCCACTGGGTTGTAGGCGAAGAGACATTTAAACCTTTTCTCACTCCTTGTGATCGAAGAGACATTTAAACCTTTTCTCACTCCTTGTGATGTAAACAAATAATTGTATTAATGAAATCAACCAAGTATATCATCTCGTTGTATCTCATGAGGTTAATTTTAACTTGAAAGTAAATAGTGTTAGACTGTTCCAAAGGTACCTTGTGTGGGTAATTCTTACTAATGCCCCCACTGCAGTGCATTAGTTGTATATTAACATCATAACTTTATTCAAGTTAATTGCTTTTCTTTAGGTATTATTGACCTAAGTTACATTAATTGTTTGCAGACAAATATTTCTTTAACATTTATTGAAAAAAATTGTGCAGTTTTAATTAGTTTTGCACATATACCTTGTTTGTCTTCATTGACTACTCAATTTATGTAAGGTATACTGTTCATTTCAGGAACGTGTAGTTAAAAATGCTTATGTGATCTAACAAAGTGAAATATGAAGCTATTAGCAATTGCAGTCATCACAACTCCTAGAAAATTCACTTACAAACATACTCTCGATGTGAACATTTCAATCAGATCATCAATTTCTACAAACTTTACAACATAGATGTTTAATCGACTTGCTTTGTACTTTGCCTTAAACTAGATTCATGTAGTGTGTCATTCAATAATATCACTATCACATACATGTACAGTATGTAAAGTGTGCAAGCCAATTTCATAAAATTGCCTCATAAATTGTTATCATAATAAGCGTAAATGCCAATTCCAGTTTGGATAATGGCAGAAGTAATCCTTTCTACACAGATTAGTAACATGTACTGAGTCCCCTTTTTAAAATGTATTTTCAGATGAAAATACATATTATATTTCCCAAACATTTTTAGAAAAACATTGTAATTTGCTTGATTTTATCAACTTTATATACCTGTATCATTTCATGTCATGACCATGTACACTGGGTATTGCTTAAGTGGGTGATTTTGAGTTTTTTAACCTACCAAATAGTGTAAATTAACCATACAATATTTGGTTTATATGACATCATTTGAAACAACCTTAATAAAAATGAAAATCTCATGATTTCCAAACACACACCAATGTAAATAGCATAAGGAGAAGTTGAACAATTGAAATTTGCTATTCTCACATCTATCTTTGCCCCTCAGTTGAACTAGTTAAAGTATGAAAATGTATGTTAACAGTTTAATGTAACGTCCGAAACGTGCTAACATCATACCAGAAAGTGCTGTTAAAGTGGCTGGATATTTGTTATGAGTCACTTTTGTTGAGATTTTTTCTGATAAATTAGTATTAAGGACAAACTGAAGCAGCCAGCCATGCCTTGCATCACAAAGTGTGTCTTCAATATTTTATGTTTTATAAGTCAATTTTGAAGAAAATTTAGATATTTTACGGATTATTTGAATTTTGGCATCATATTTCTACACATTTTTATATTTAAATCGAAATGAAATCATAAAAATAGTTTTTTTTAACAAGAGTGTCCATTGTGAAATGATAACTTGCAGATATGATCGAAAATTATTTGAAATTTGTCGACTTTGTGTTAACAATACAATTGTGTAACGTCCGAAACACCATTCTTGTGCATACAAACAATTAATGGATTTGAAAGACCTGATTTTTGTTTTGACTTGTGTTAATACATAAAATGACTTATTTCATAATGATTTATTCACTTTAGATACCCTAAAAAATGGATTATCACCATTTTATTGGTATTTTTTGTTTCGGACGTTACATTTGTTTCGGACGTTACAACTGTTAACGGAAAATTGGTTTTAACTATAAAATAGTATTGTAGTAATGTATTGCACATTTCTTTGTTTTGGTGGGTAGCTGCCATGAGATGTTAACAAAATGTTATGATAGATATGTCCTGCTGTTCTTATATTTTCTGCTACTTCAAATTGAAAATTGTTTCGGACTTTACAAAATTGTTTACGGAAAATGAGACAACTTTTTCAAATTTTGAGTATATTTCTAATATAAGCGCTACTATAATTTTTTTTTTTAAAATAAATATAATCACTTGGAGCAACTAATTAACTCATTTAAACCATATACAATCTCATTAATTTGTTGTTCTAGTGGGTTAAATGAGGGTCTACATTGTTTACGGAAAATGTAACGTCCGAAACGCCATTTTCAATTGCACTGTTCCATCAAAATAGGGGAGTTGATTCAGATTACTCTTAAGTTTCTTTTAGATCCACTCGTGCTCATTAATCATCAATAGAAAAAACAACAACATATTGTTTATGGCTATATATTTTGTTCAGCTCCGACCAAAATGGCATGTCAATTTTGTTACGAAATTCCGTAAACAATTTGCTGTTCAGGGATACCTCATGCGCATAGAGCAACGTTGAATGTGTTTCGTTAAGCTATGGGAGGTTAACCTAGGTCCATGCTACAACAAAAGTTGTAACAAATTTCTATTTTTTTATCTTTGTAAAGTTTCAGGCTCTCAAAGGGCCATTTAGCTATTTGGTCATAGTTAAAAAGAACCAGTGCCATTATACGTCGCCGGACTGTCGATCACAAGGTCCGCGGTTCGAGTCCCGCCGCCGCACTAATGTCCTTTGGCAAGACATTGATCTACATTTGCCACACTCCACCCAGGTGAAGTAAATGGGTACCTGGTAGGAATTTATTCCTTTAAATGCTAGGGCGCTATAATGGCAGCACAGCTAAAGCCGGGGTAATAATATCCAAGTTTGGAAGCGCTTAGAGACTTAATTGTGATTCGCGCTATATAAAAGCTGAATATTATTATTATTATTATACAGAACAAGATATCGATCACATTTATTTTAATGTTGTAGGCCCTGATATATCTAAAAAAAAGTTCATTAAAGTAATTTTTTACTCTGCATTCTCATATTTCTTCCCCCAGATAAATAAACATACCCCATCCCGCATAAATACATCTGTTTCTCCTTTGATCGCATAATTACGATTTTTCATCAACTTCCTTGTATGAAACCAACTTTTTCACAGCAAAATGACCTACATACAATGAGTGATTTCAAGTTGGGTGTTTAAGGCTGGTGTTAATGTTTAATAAACACTAACACCAGCCTAAACACCGAAATGGAAATCAGCTGGTGTTAAGGCTTTGACCTCTGAATATCGTCAACTTCCGGTAGCTAGTGTTATCGATTTTGCAAAATTGTCGTCTGCTGAACCGACCTTTGTGGCTGGTGTTAATATTTTACGTACAAATGTCCTATTCACTAACACTAGCCCCTAGGGATTAAGCAAATGTTGATTTCCAGTTCGGTGTTAGTGTTGTACCCGCACACAGTCAACGCACGAACGACGCCAATTTGTTGTCTGACGATCAAATAAAAATATGTGAAACAGGTAATTTATATATTCTTTTGTGTAAAATGAGTTATTTTATAAGACCAGAGAAATAGGTGTAAATTTATTCTATACTTTTCATGATATCTTTAGTTTTGATGTACTATTTTTAAATCATCGTCGTGAAATCAAGTATGTGGTGACGTCACAGCTGGTGTTAAGCTATCGATTTTGATATCGGTATCGGGCTCTTAATTTCATCAGCAATTTTTTCGCTCGATTTAAGAGCTCTTGACTGCTCTAAACACTAACAATAACACTAACACCCAACTTGAAATCACTCAATGTAAAGCTCACCTTATATACCGGTATGTTACAATGTTATTCTTTGTAATGTGAAGTCAGAAAGAAAGCTGATCATCTATGCTCTTTTTATAATTGAAACCGTTTGAAGAAGCACAATTCATCCAACCTCGTGTAACATGTGTATCAGGTGCCAAGCAAGATGGCGTCTATTTGTATGCACTCCACGTGGAGCTGATGCTGACTTGGCACAAATTCGCCCACAAATCTATCGGAATGTTTCACTCATGGATGCATACGGTGAATGAATATGGCAAGTAGAGAAATAAAAAAAATCCACAAACAAACAATGTATGAGTGTTGACGAAAGATGTGCTCCGTTGCTCTGTGTGATTATATTAATATAGATATGAATCATAAGTCGAGGTAAATATGGCGGCGTATATGGCGGGCCAAGCATGCCACTATCCGTACAACTATACAAATATACGTCTATCCAACCGGCCAACCGGCCAATCAGAACGCAGAAAACTGTACATCTATACAACTATACCAGTGGCGGATTCTGGGGGAACCAAAGAGGACACTTGCCCCTTTCCTCCCCCCCCCCCGATAAAAAAGCGGGGAAGGGGAAGGGGGAAAAGAAAAATGGAGAAAAGGAGAAAAAGAAGGGGGAAGAAAGAAAGGGGAAGGGAGAGAGGAGAGAATAGAGGGAAAAGGAGAATAATGAGAAGGGGAACAACAGAGAGGGGGATGGTATTATAAGAAGGTGTTTTTTAACGTGAAAGGGGCGGGGGACGCTATTTTGCAGTGCGCATAATATGGCGTCCCTCGGATGTTGGATGGAGTCACCACGTCGAGGGGGCAAGAAAGATACGCATATATAATTATGTTACTGTGTCGGTATTCTTGCTCGATCCTCGTGTACTATATCAATGCAGAAGTTTGAAGTCGGTGAGATGTATTATGTCGGTCGGTTTTTCCATACAAACTGTGACGTATTATCGGACAAAGAAACATTTTTGAGAATTCTGACAATGATTAAGAGTTGGTACAACGAATCGTTTTCTTCCTCTAATAATTTAATGCAATGTCAAAGCTTCCGCGCTTCGGATAAGGTATAAGAGTCGAAATCAGTACAACGAATCGTATTCTTCTTATTGAATGAGACGTAAAAACTTCCGGGGGTAAACTGAATTCAGACAAGGATTAAGAGTAATATTGCAATGAAAGTTCAAAGCTTCCCCGCGAAGAGTAGGAAACTTAATTCAGACAAGGATTAAGAGTAAAGAACGGTGAACGAATCGTTTTCTTTCTCTCATAATTTAATGAATCGTCAAAGCTTCCGCGCTTTGCGTGGGAGGGGGGGGGGAAAAACTAAATTCAGACAAGGATTAAGAGTAATAGTTAAATGAAAAGGTCTAAGCTTCCGCGCTTCATGCAGAAAGGGGGCAACTAAATTTAGACAGGGATTAAGAAACGAAAACTGAACAGCGAATCGTCTTCTTTCTCTCATAATTTAATGAATCGTCACAGCATCATCGGAGGGGAGAAACTGAATTCAGACAAGGATTAAGAGAAGAGAACGCACCTCACACACCTCACACCTCTGGCACAGGGGGCATGTGAATCCCCTGAATCCACCACTGGTATAGTTGTATAGATGTACAGTTTCCTGCGTTCTGATTGGCCGGCTGGATAGACGTATAGTCGTATAGTTGTTTTACTTGTACGGATAGTGGCATGCTTGGCCCGCCGTATACGCCGCCATATTTACCTAGACTAAACACGACCTTCACCCTACGGTAACTTTTCTCCGTCGGAATGTAGCTAATAGCAGTCTAACATAAGATGAATGTATGTGTATACTTCTTGATTTCAATGGAGGCTTTACAGGGAGCAGTATGCTTGTCTACCTCTTCCCCCTTCAATAAAAAAAACAAAACATTTTGCTATGAAGAACCACACGAACCATACATTGTGTGCGGGCAAGCCTGAATCCGATGACTGGGGTAATAATATATCTGTAAAGCGCTCAGAGACATCTTTCATGTATTAAGTGCTATATAAAAGCGGAATATTATTATTTTTTAGTTGACTACATCAGTGTTTTTCAACCACCTATATTTATTTTTGTTTACGGTACAATTATAGGAGATATTGGAGTTGAGGAATTGCAAATTTTCGCGTTACCCCGATCGAAAATTAGTAAAAGGATTTGTTTTTTCATTCTATAATATAGGCACATTTTCGCGTGAGGACCCCTTGCCCGAGAAAAAACTATCCAGATCTCAAATATCTCAAGCGATTGTTCTTTTATTACCATGGCAAAAATGTGTTATTTAGTCATCAATATACACTATATAAAATGTAAGGTTATATATTCGGTCATTTCGTTGCCAGGAATTATCCCGAGTTATCCATTTTGCGATAATTAGAGGGACGGGGGCTAAAAATAAGACACTTCGTACTGGTATCAATTTCATTTCGATACAATAAATATTCGGGTGCCATAATGCCCCGATCAATACGATATTCGGGCACATGATCATATCATCATATTTTATGGAGTATTTTCAAAATTTTCCGAAAAATATATACTTTACTATTTCTGAAATGTTTTTACTTGTTCAAAATACCCAGCGATATATATACATATATTTGAGCATCTCGCGCAGTTTCTGAAGCTGACGATGTCCAAAATATATTTTTTAAATATAAATATGGCAAGTAGGTAAAGTAAAGTTTTGAATTTTAAAGTGAAACAGACACACATGCATCTTTTCTCTTTTCCCCTTTTCCAGTATGTCTCCTATCTTTCAGTCCTATCTCCATTTGTTTTTTTTCCCTCTGCTGTATGCTCCATCAATGACGCAGGTCAGATCACCCGAAGGTATTTTGTGATAATCGCCTCTTTTTCTTCATACAACATATTTCATTCAATACTTATCATGTTGTCCCCAAGTTACTGATCACTTATTATAAACTATATACTTACATCATCCTATGTTCCTTTTCCCTTTCATTCATATCACCCCACCCCCTCTCTCCCCCTCTCTCGCTCTCTCTCTATCTCTCTCTTTCACACACACACACCTCCCCCCCCCCTTTTGCCATTATATTTGGAGGGGGCATTTGCACTGCTTGTAGTCAGGTTTATGCTAACATTAAACATTGGCTTGTACGATTTTTTTTTTATCAGTTAAGTCTTGCTTGTTAAGATATGGCATGATAAAGAACCCAACATTCTGAATTGTGGAAAGAAGACAGCTATAAAGTGTTTGAGTATGCAACTAGATGAAAGAATAGTTTGGCAAACAACAATGATCTTGCAAAGAGGAGCAGTGGGAGGAGAAAAAGTAGTAGCATCAAGCAGTTAAATGGAATGTCATTTGAGGAGCTAACTATAACAGCTGAAGACAGGAAACTTATGGAGAACTGTGTCTCAAGTTTTATTTCATTGTCGCCCCAACGGCCTCCAAGTTTTTGGACAAAAATAACTTACATGATCGCCCTCGGCCTTTTAACAATCAACTACATGTTTTGTTATCCAGGTGTTGTATTTTGAAAATTATATTGTCTTTAATGCTAGTGAAAATAATTTGGCAACAAAATATGAAATGACATACAAATGGCAACTTAATTTCGGTAGGGTGTGGCATAAGGGGTTTAACAGTCCCCAATTTGAGGAAGAAGATTGACCAGGGGGTGTTTCACAAAGACTGAGATCAACTTTAAGTTGGACTTAACTAAGTCAGGCAGTTCATGCCACTGTTTGCTCTCACCATTTACTGGCATTTGTCTCTCAAATCTACAGAATTTACCTTTTTTGATAGTTCATTTATTGAAGGAAAATTGAATATTGAATCTAAAGATCATGATTGAGAGACCAATGGTGAGAGCAACCAGTGGCATAAACGGCCTGCCTTAGTTAGGTCCAACTTGAAGTTGATCTTAGTCTTTGTGAACCACCCCCAGGTCGGGAGGTAAATATACCCCTTGCTCCTTTTAATAGAGTGAAACAAACTGTGCATTTTAAAGAGAAATAGATACACATACATACTCTCTCTGTGTTTTTTCCTGTATGTTTTCTATCTTTCACTTCTATCCTTTTTTTATTCTTTCTTCTCTGCTGTATGCTACATTAAGGGCTCAAAGCATTGTAGCAAAATCATTTAGAGCACCTCTTAATGATTCACTTAATAGTAAAATTGTTAAAGAGTATTTTCAAGTAATATATTCCCTACAAGTTCTCAAGCTTTTTGCAATTTCCCCCTCAGTTCCATCATCTCCCATTCGATTGCCGTCCTTCTCAGCTCGTAGCTGCGCCAATGATTAAACCAATATTATGACGCAACCTCATACTGCAACATATCATACAATGTAGCATTACATTAAAACATAGTAAAGTCATTCTGACAATATAACATAATCCTACAGTGTATAGTCAATATAGTACTCACAGTATTGTAGAGAAGTATTCCGTTGTTTAACGTTGAAGAAATCTATGAGAAGATACATATCAAAGAAAATGATCCACTGCGTTGTAGGCGAAGAGACGTTTAAACCTATTCTCGCTCCTTGTGGTGTAACATGATAATTGTATTTATGAAATCAACCAAGTATCACCTAGTCTTATCTCATGAGGTTAATTTTTAACTTGAAAGTAAATACTGTTTTCCCTCATGTGATATGATAGCTGATAAGGTATATATATTTTGATCTATTGCCCGTTTTAAATATAGCAATGCATACATTGCTTATCAGTTTAAGAAATATATATTGGAGTTAATAGAGCGAAATCAATATCTCAGATTGATGTATATATTTGTTTTGACAATGTTTTATTGACTGTGCTATCTTTGGCCCGAACTTGGTACCTGTCTGTGACAGTAAAAAACAAATTCTGGAAGCGATTGATTGGGAGGGGGTGATGGTTATTCGTACCTTCATTTAACACATGTGCAATTGACTTTTGCTTTTTAACTGTCACGATATTCTGAAAAAGAATATAAAATGGTCTTTACATGTATCATTTGTGCGTGCACTGCC
Organism: Strongylocentrotus droebachiensis; assembly: GCA_035222895.1. Taxonomy (NCBI): domain Eukaryota; kingdom Metazoa; phylum Echinodermata; class Echinoidea; order Camarodonta; family Strongylocentrotidae; genus Strongylocentrotus; species Strongylocentrotus droebachiensis. The sequence goes on along the minus strand of JAVYIG010008913.1, from coordinate 70,409 downwards.
TGCACAGATGTATTCTATATTTGACTGTGATCTAGTCGGGTTCGTACGAGCATTACATATCCGCTTATTTGTATCTCTTAAGGCTTGTTAAGATGTGGTTGAATCTAAAGGGAAATCCAAACTTAATACCAAATTTTGAATTAAGTCTATTTCAAACTGATGCAAAATATTGCATAAATGTAACCTTATAATATTATCTCTTTCTGTCATGAGTTATTGTAAAATCGATATGCAAAACAACTTGTTTGAAACACATGTAAATATTTGTGAATGAATATGGAGAATGTATGGTAATGAAAAGTACATAATATATTTCTGTAAGTTGAAGCAGCATTTCCATCATGAATATTCATGGGAGAAGAGGAGCAATATTTGTTCCTGGCACAATCTTCAGGGGCGGTTCCAGGGGGCAAAGTAGGCACTGGAACTCTCCTTTCTTCGTTTGCCTTGTTGTATGCTTCATATAAATCATAAAGTTTTTTATGTAATGAACCCCTATATTTGCCATAGTTTTTTCGTACTTTTTTTTCTTCATAGGTTATGGATGAATTGAACCCCTCCTGTAATTTATAAAATCTTGCTGACGATATTTTATTAAAAGTAATAATAATAGTAATTAAGAATGGGGAGGAGGGAAAGAGTAAGAGAGACGATGAGGCAGAAGTAAAATATGTAGATAGTGGGAAATATGGAAATAGAGAGTGAGAGGATAAGGTGAATAGGGGATGAAGAAGTGAATAGAGAGGGGAGACAAAGAAGGTAAGACAGAAGGCAAGAGTGAGAAAAGGGGATAGCGAGAAAAAGAGGGAATGGGAAAGAGAGAGAAAGAGAGAACAAAACCGACACGAGAGGGGATAATGAAGGAAAGAGAGAAGGGGGAAAAAATGAGTGTTTGTATGTGAAAGAGACAGAGGAAGCAGGGGAGTAAATAGAAAGGAAAACGGATTATCTCAATGAAAACACTTAGGATATTTACAATGTTGTTGTAGCATGGATCGAGCCAATGAGGGAGCAAAGGTAAAATGGGGCATGGGTCACAATGTATACTTAGGGGACATGCCATTCAGAAAAAATGTCCATACATGTATTTCTCATGATTCGTTATATTAAGAAGGTTTCTCTGTCTCTCCCTTCCTTACCACCAATGTGTCCCTTTCTCTTTCTCTCTTTCTCTCCGTAATAATTCCTTTCTCCCCCCTCTCTCTCCCTCCTGTTCCCCACTATCTGCCTCTCTCTCCTGTTTGTCAATTCGTTTCCGCTTTCTCAGTCAATGCCCCCACCCCTCTTAAAATATTGTAACAAACCCATCACATTAAACTTCTTTTTCATCTAAATTTCCTACCGATTACCTCCAATTTTGATATCTCTCATGAAACTGACAATGATAACCATTTAGATTTTGAAGACACGTTTTATTCAAGCAAAAAAGCCATTTTTTCATGGACAATTAGAGATGTTAATAACCAATGAAAACTTTCATGATGACTTTACAACACAATATATATATATCTATTCAACTGCTATTGTTTCCCTCAATTTTGTAATATCAAATTGATTAATGTCTAACAAATTAACTGACAGGGCATAAACTCATATATTGCCCTTTTATAGTCATCTTCTGTCAAACTTTCGATGGATTTCAAGTGTTGCCAGTCGTACTGCTGATAGAGTACCGAAGTGCCAACGTCATATTTGCTCATTGTATAGGTTTATACTGGTTCTACACAACAGTCAGAGCTTGCGTATGATCTGAGGTTTACCGTGGAATCATTCAGGCTTCCTGCTGGAGCAGGGAAAATTCAGTGGTTGTGGCTGGTCTGATCACCACATCATTGTTGAGCACAAATTGCTTTGAACCTGACAACGCGGCAAGTATGAAGTCATGCTGTGGTACTCTATGCTACAGCTATTTTCATGACTGTGTAATATAAACGGTCTCTTGATAGCTAATAATACTATGTAACTTAATTTCATTCGTTTAGCATTTTCATTTTGTATTTATCTTCTACAAACCGAAAGCAACTAGCAAGCATAATTGAACAAACAAGAAATAAACTAAATGCAGCGATACAAATGATATTGTACATTACATAGGATAACAAAAGAATACCCCCCCCCCCCGAAAAGAATCAAACGAATGAAGTAAACAAATAAAATAATATAACATTTCAACTGGCAAAGAAGATTAGTGATTGCCAGTATAGTAGTATGCGGACTTGGATACCATAACATGCAGTGGTCTTTATATTGTGAGTGAATGGGATGGAAAGAAGAAACCACAGCTTATGTTAATGTAATAACATCTCTTCCATCAACCTACACAACAAAATTTAACATATCTCATATAATAATTGGCAATCAACCAAGAAAAATCTTACAAATACTATGAATTATGCGGCTATGTACATTTCATGAGCGTACTTGTAATGTGAATAGTTTATTGATACATTGATAACAAACCCTCTATAATACATTGTAAGCCATCATCATCATTATCGTCATGACCTTGCAGCATTGTTATATTATTCGTTGTAGCAAAAGCAAATAAAACACCAACCACTTAAATGTTAAAAAATGTGCAGCTTACACGTAGTCCATTCTTTAAAACAATATCAAAGTTTGATATTTCCCATTGCAAAATTATCAAATCAACAGTATTGCATCTTACAAATACTGGGTATTTTGCAGCTATGTACATGTCATGAGCATACCCGAAATGTAAATAATGCTTTGATACTTGTAGATGACATATCCTCGCTATTTACTACATTGTGAGCCATCATCATCATCCTCATGACCTTGCAGCATTGTTCTTTTATTTGATGTAATGAATATACCTTTTAAAAATGTACATACGCCATTGTTCTTCACCTGTATACATATATACACTTGTCCAATAGCCAAATCGAAATCAACAATTTAAATATTACAAGTAATCAGTATAATGTACATTTGGTGATTGTGAGTGAAGACATACTGTGCAGCTTATAATATAATTATACTACCTGTTCTATCAAACTATTATCAAACATCGATGTTTCCCATAGGAACATTATGACATTAATAGTGTTGAATCTTACAAATGCTGGGTACTATGTTGCAACCTACTTAATTACATTATTCAGTATATACTTGTTGGATACATATATATCAACATGTCATAACCTATACGAACAATCCAAAATCTGAATGTTATACAAACTGAGTTAGTATAATGCAGCTATGTACAGGTTGTGAGTGTGTGGGATGATTCAACTGTGTAACTTTCATTATTTCAGCATCTCTTCTATCAAACTACATACAGAGACTATACAACCTATTTATTTCTCTATCACATATACTGGTTGAATACATACAATATAAACATGTCATATGTAGTCAAATGAAAAGCAAACAATTTGAATCCTACACAAACTAAATATAACGCAGTAACTATCAAACAGTATTGAATCTTAACAAAATACTGGGTACTTTCTACTATTAACATATCACAAGCATACTTGTAATGTAAGTACTCAGTACTTGATAGATAATGAGACTTTGCCCTATTTAGTTGTTATATTATTCATTATATTATAAATGCTTTTCGGATAGATGCATATATTACCATTGTTACCCGGGCCGGGGTAAATAATATAAATTCTGAAAAAGAAATGAAGAGGCTGGTCAGAATAAGTGTTTCCTGTGAAGCATCAGGTATAGAACTCTTTAATAACATAAAGATAAACATGGAATAACATATTCCAATAATGAGACTAAATACAAGTAATACGGATTAAATATAAATATGAACACAGCTAACTCTAAGTTCATAAACAACATTGGCATAGGCATCTGACTGCTTATCTTCTAATCTGAACACGGCTAACTGTAATTATAGACCAAGGTGAACCAGTTAAAAGTAGGTTTGTGTCTTTTTACACAATAACCTAACTTTCCCCACTATCCCGACCTGTCTATAGTCGCAGTAACCCCTAAAATCCTTTTCTAAAATAATACACAATTACTTTCTCAATTCTAACAAAACTCTTCTCGATATCAGTGACAAAAGTATAATAAAAGATACAAGGAATATATTCTAACAAAATCACACTCAATCCAACAGTTCAAGAGGGAAACCAGAAATGAGAGGGAGGAAAAAAGAGAGAGCCATGAGAGAAAGAGATAGAGAGAAAGAGAAAGGGAGAGAGAGAAACTACAAATTCATAACAAACTCATTTATCAAAGACCTGAATCTTGAACTATGAACCCAAATTCTCTCTTTTCTACGATATTCCCTCATTTGTCCAGTTGGTGGACTACTGCTGACCACAAGTCATTAGTCATAGCATGTCACAGTTATCTCTGATAAAGACCAGAGAAACTTCTCCCAATGCACAGACTATTGAATTGGTATCAGGATTAACTTTACTACTACTCTTGTATAGTGGGGTATGAACTCGTCACTATACATCTCACATTAAGCATACACACATTATGAGGTGTGTTCACACTAGTTGGTTTAACCTGACTTAGTATGAATATATAAAGATTTACTACTTCTACTACATAATAATACGACTATTATATAATCTAAATGCTTCATAAACATAACTAACACCATACAATAGATACATGTCACGTAGATACATATGTTAAGCCTGCATCTCTCATGATAAGTCTGGTTTGATAAAATACACTTAATTGGTTCTAATATCACTAATAACATTCACTCATTAAACACGAGTTGCAGCACAACAATGTAATATATGAATTGAACAATTATAATTAACTTAGACAAACAGAATTGAAAGAGATTAAAAGTTAAAAGTTGTAATTTCTTACCTGAAAAAGAAATGAAGAGGCTGGTCAGAATAAGTGTTTCCTGTGAAGCATCAGGTATAGAACTGATGCTATCAGGCAGAAACCACTGACATGACCAACGCCTTCGATTTGGTTTCGTTTTGGGGAGAGGGCACAATATGGGTCACCTCTTCTTGGAAACAGGGGTTGGGTTTCTGCATCTTTGCAGCAAGCAGTGAAGAATGTGCAAACTTTTTAAGAAACTGGTGTGTAAAATATATGACAATACTAATAGGATATATGTATACACAATTTTGAGGGAGGCCTATTTTCCAGGGCCTTACACCCATCCCTCCAAAAACAAATGTCATCTTCGACATTTCCACAAGATATCAATTCTATATTAAACATATGTTAAACTGAGCTGATCATCGCGATCCTACCTAGCAATACAAAAATAAAATGAGACGTAACTAGCAACAAACTCTGATCTACCGATAGTTGCTCCTCTAATATACTCCAAAACAACCTTAAACACATAGTGCATATACAATGGATCGATTAAACGCATGAAAAGACAAAATAAAGTCACAGTCGAACTGATAATAACCTATCCATCTCTAGTCGAGAATAGCAAAGACCGTTGCTCAAGCTACCCAAAGACGATGATATGAAAAACATATCCTATGTGAATTGCATCAATTTTTGTGCTAGGCATAAGCCTATGTATGCGTCTCAATGGCGCATTTGAGAAACTACACTACCAGCAGGCGCGCTTTCCTACCAGAGTATAATTTCCAATCCGTAGGATCCATGCACAATATTTAAAACAATTCACCATAACCAAAATACACTGTAGGGTAATAACTAATAATGCATTCCTTTATTAGCCCTTGGCTATATATACAAGGAATGACCACATTTCCAACACTGGCAGCCATTATCTCATTAACCCTTCCCTTTCCTTACAATAACGTAACATAACATAATCATACAATAACATAACCACTTTGAAGGGTGAATATTCACTCCTGTTCCTGGCATTATTATCCTTGTAAACACTACAATCTAATTTCACTCTGACTTTCCCAAAACCCGTTAATTCAATCTTAAATTAAATAATCTATATCCAGGACGCTAACTACTGTTGCCACTGTGGCCTAGGAAAGTGTCCATTCGTAAACATGGGCATAGGTATTGGCATGGGCATGAACATTGTAGGGATATTTGTTTTGAATGGAGGCGGTTGGAACACTGGGGCACCTGCGAACGGCAAACCAGAGTTATCCTGACGCGTGGAAATTCCACTGACATCGTACTGCATGCACTGTGGATCCGGTGTGCCAGGGCCATAATATGTGAATTGGTTTGGGGGTCGTCTTTCCCGCTGAGGGCGCACATTTCTAGGTTCGATATCTTCAGAAGAGTCAGACTGGTTGGTCGGGTCAGTTAGTGGTACTGACGAGTCCATCAGCCTTGTCTCCTCCTCTGCCGGTTGGGTTTGGACCTGAAATGCTGGACTAGTTGGAGCTGTGCTTCCCATGTCTTGTCTTCGCGTGATTCCTGGGTCTACAGTATCGTCTAGGTGCACTTGAGTATCTTCCTCTCTTTCCTGAAGATCTTGCCGTGCCGCCTGACGGCGATGGAATTCCGTCAAATACATTTCCTCCTCCTCATCTGAGCTATCCACTGGCCGATTCTGCAGATGAGAGGGTGGCTGTTGCTGATCCGTCTGTGGTTGCATTCGTGCCTTTCTGCTAGTCTTTTGTGCTATAGTGGGTATAGACTTATCTGGGACCAGCGAATCACATGGAAATAGCAGATTGCGATGTAGCGTCCGCTCTCTGCCCGTACCATTTTCTGGATGAACCACGTATACAGGAAGTTCCCCCTTTCTCGTTTTTACAACGTAGATCCGGTCTTCATAGTATGACCGTAGTTTTCCTGGACCAGCCCTAGGGGAACAGTCTTTGACCAGAACCCTGTCTCCGGGCATCAAAACCGTGCTCGCTGCCTTCTGGTCGTACCGTTGTTTTCCCTTTTCTGCAGATTGGCGGGCTGCTCGTCCTGCTAAGTCATACGCTTCCTTCAATCTCTCCTTCCATTTGGCCACGTACTCCGGCATATTCCTTGGCTGTTGCTTCTGGTTGAGGGAGATACCAAAAGCTAGGTCGATTGGAAGCCTTGCCGAGTGCCCAAACAGGAGATAGTGTGGAGAGTATCCTGTGGTGTCATGCTTGGTGTTGTTATAGGCATGGACTACCTTGTTGAGATGTTGCTTCCAATCGTGCTTCTGTTCCTCGGTTAGAGTTCGCAGCATCGACAGGAGAGTCCTGTTGAAACGCTCAACCTGGCCGTTTCCTTGTGGGTGATAGGGGGATGTGCGTGAATGGGTGACACCGGATAGCTGTTGTAATCTCGTGAACAGCTGATTCTCAAACTCGCGTCCCTGATCATGATGAAGGCGTCTCGGGTAACCAAATTTAAAAACAAAGTCGTTGAAGACCTTGTCTGCTGCAGTTCGACCGGATTTGTTGGTCGTGGGATATGCTTGTGCAAATCGGGTGAAATGGTCCATTACGACCAGGATGTACTCATATCCTCCACGACTACGTTCTAGATGAAGAAAGTCGATGCTCACCAGTTCAAAAGGCTCTGCTGTTACGATAGGAATGAGGGGGGCCCTGTTGGGTTTCGATGGTTTCTTCTGTTTGATGCACTGACATTGGGTGGTGACGTAAGTGTTGATTGTGCTCTCCATGTGGGGCCAGTAAAACCTATCCCTTGCCAACTCTACCGTCCGTTCTGATCCCAGATGTCCCATCTTGTTGTGCAGCTCCTCGCAAACGAAGGTCCACCACTTCCTTGGAAGGACTAGCTGTGTTTTAGTTTTGGTCACACGACGGAGGATTCCATCATCTCCAACCTGTAGCCTTTTCCACTCGTGCATGATGGACTTGGTACCTTGGGTCTCATGCTGCCGCTCATGCTTCTTTGGCCATCTTCCCTTGGCTTGGTATTGCAAAATAGGGCCAATGTCTGTGTCCTCCTGTTGGGCTATTTTGACATCCTGTAAGGAGAATAACTGGGTACATCCCAATGTGGTGTCGGTCATGTCGTCTTCCACAGCTGGATCCACCACCAAGGAATGTACAACAGCAAAATCATCATTCGACTGGTAGCGGATTCCCTGAAGGGTGGCAGTCATGACATCGGGGGAGATCTCCTCACTGTACTCTGCAGCTAGATTGCTGTTCTCCAATGGCATACGTGATAGAGCATCAGCATCCCCATTTGCTCTTCCCGGTCTATAGCGGATGGAGAAATTAAAATCTGCTAGTTCCCCAATCCACCGATGACCAGTAGCATTCAATTTTGCGGTACTCAACACGTATGTGAGGGGGTTGTTATCGGAATTGGTCGGTGATGCTCCATTTAAGGGCCAAGAATTCCAACTTTCCCGAATGTAGATGGTAATTCCTCTCGGCTGGTGTCAGGGTTCGAGAACCATAGGCAATGACTCGTAACTTCCCATCCTTTTCTTGATACAACACCGCTCCGAGCCCATCTTGGGAGGCATCAGTGTGCAGCACGAATGGAAGAGTGAAGTTAGGATATGCCATTACCTGTGGGTTACTTAGCTCATCAATGAATTCATTTATGATTGCCTGGTGGGAAGGTAACCAAGTAACTGGGGCATTCGATGGAGCTTGACCTCCAGACTTCTTCGGCTTGGCTATCCTGGTCTTCTTCTTGACTTCTCCTCCGGTGTCCTGTGCTTGTAGAAGCTGGTAAAGCGGTCTGGCTCTCTTTGCGTAATTCTTGAGGTACCGTCTGTAATAGCCTGTCAGCCCAAGCAGCTTCCGTACTTCTCCAATTGTCTTTGGTGTCTTTTCTTTCAGTGACTGAAGTGCAGCTGTTTCTTCTTGGTCCGGTCTGTATCCATCCGCTGTGACTATACGTCCCAGATATTTCACCTTCTTTTGGAAAGTGTGACACTTGGCTGGCTTCAGTTTCACTCCATGTTGTTGCAGCCGTTGAAACACTGTTCTCAGATTGGCAACATGTTCTTCAAAAGTCTTGCTATAGACGATAATGTCGTCAAGGTACACCTCACATATCACATGGTTCAGCCCGTCTAAGATATTCTCCATGCACCTCTGATAGGCAGCAGGGGCATTTCTGAGACCAAAGGGAATTTTAACCCACTCATGCAGTCCCCAAGGTGTGACGAAGGCTGTCAGTGGTCTGCTCTCTTCGGTCATAAACCCTTGGTGGTATGCTTTCCCTTGGTCGAGAGTGCTGAACCACAAGTTTCCTGCTAGACCATCTAAGACGTCTTGCATGCGTGGTATGGGTTGCCGGTCTGGTATTGTTTTGCTGTTGAGTCCCCTATAGTCGACACAGAGGCGAAGGCCACCATCTTTCTTCCGGACACAGACTACAGGGGATGCGTAAGGAGACTCTGATTTCACAATCCACCCTCTTTCAATCAGATCCTGCAAGTAGGTTCGCACCTCCTTGTATAACGGGCGGGGAATGGATTGGTAAGTTCGCTGTACAGGTATGTCGTCGGTCAATCTTATCTTCATTTGGAGGTCACGAATGCAGCCCATGTCATGTTCTCCAGTAGAAAAAGCTCCTGCTTCCTGTTTCATGAGGTCCTCTGCTGCAACCCTTTGCTCTGAAGTCAGCTGGCTGAAGTCAAAGGTATTGTTGTTCTTCTTTTGTTCTTCAGTTGAGACTGCAGATACTGTCACCTTTGGCACTTCTGTTGTGTCATCTTCTTCGTTTATGTTTTCAGGGAGGATTGTCCTTATCTGCTCTAACCTCCCAAGGGAAGTGTAGCGAGGTAGGGTGGTGTCCTTCCCTGAATGGTTGTGAATGGGTAGCTGGATGCAGCATGTGCTCCCAGGACTTAGCTGAACCAAGCAAGCTTCCAGTTCGATGCCCTCTGGCCATCCCATATGCCTGTCTGGTTCGAAGAGGACAGTGGTTTCCTCTCTTACTGGTCCTGGTCGTACGCGGACATCTAACATCCAACTCTTATTGGCTGGTATTCGCTCTTGTTGTCGACCAACTCTGACATGGCAAACATCGCTGGGGATGTCTGCCTTAAGGAGGTTTACCAGCTTCGGGATGTCTTGTTTGTGTTCTTGAAGGGAAGTTGCGAGGGCTTGGCATATTCCTTGGAGACTTTTGGAGTTCCTGACAATTTCCCCGATAACGTTAGTACCGATAATTGGTTCATAGATGTCCTCCTCGGTGACCAAAACTGGCACTTGACACCTATAGGATGGTCCTCCGTGGGTCTCCAGATCAAACTGGACATCAATCCAGCCGATGTAGGGAATTTCCGACTTATTTGCTGTCTTCAATGTTAAGTTTTTGGGCACAAGCTCCTTGACATCCCTCAAGGGTACATCTGGAAGAATATGTTTCCTGAATTCCTCTGACAACACCGACACCTGCGCCCCAGTATCCCACAACGCCTCAATTGTGTGCCCATTTAACAAGCACTTAATAGTGCATCTTTCCCCAACCAACTTTACCAAATTGTGTAATTGTCGAGGAGGGAGACATGCACCACTGTTGCCCGATATCCCATTAACACTACGATTTGGACACTTACCTGTACTGGGGGACCCCTTGCGGCCATGACGAGCTACACCCGATCCCCTTGGTGAGCTCCGGAGTCGTTTCCCGGCTGGTCTCTTCGAAGGTTACATCCTCTAGCGAAGTGGTTGTCCGCCCCACAACGGTAGCAATGCCGACAGCGGTCACCCTCTCCTTGCTTGCGGCATCGATCGCACCCTCTGGGTCTCCGTTGCATCATGGGCGGCCTGGTGGGCGGTTGCGTGGCTCTCCCCTGTAGCTCTGCTACGTGTGCCTTCAGCTCCGCAATATGTGCAGCCAGTCCCGCGGCGTCACCCTCCTTCCTTGGTTTTTCCCTCGGCGGGGTCGTTGGAGTCTGTCTGTCAGGTGTTTCTGAGACTGCAGTTACTCGTATAGTCGGTTTAGCATGAGACTTCAGGAGGCGCTTCTCCTCTAACGATGCGGCTATATTTAACCTCTCCAGGAGGATTTCGTCTGGAATTTCCGACTGTAGGGACGGCTTAAGGTCATGTCGCACGTTGTCATTAGTAAGTCCAGTTATTACAGCGTGCAGGAACATGTCCTGCACCAGGGCTGGATCGTATTTGAGACCATGAGAAGCTTGTCCGGATGCAACAACGATTCTCTGTCTTAGATCCAGGGCCCGCATGACAAATCCTTGGGGGGTTTCACCTTTACCTTGTACCAGCTGCGAAAGCTCTTGGTAAAGGTCTGTTGCCTCCTTCTCTTGATAGTGTGATTTCAGGACAGTTTTCAGGGACGTCAAGGTCAAATTGGAGTGGTTCTCCAGGTAGGAACGCAGACGAAGTCCAGGGTTGATTGCCCTCAAGACTGCTTCTACCACCTCCGCCTCCCCATATCCTCTCCCGAGAGCTGCCTCTATTTGATGGTTTAGGCTAGAATAACTCAAGCGGTCCTTTTGATGTGCATCCCCAACCTGTCCGCTGATCCTCAGTTCTTTTCTATATGCCGCTGGAATTATGGGGGTACATGCCGATATAGGTTTCAGTTCGGGGGGGGGGGGGTTTACGGTGTTGGGGTCCTTGATATTTTGCTGTTTCTCATCTGATGTGTTATCTTGTTTATCTGTGTCGTCTACCTGGATAGCGTCCATGGTCCCACCAAGCACTTCTAAACTCTGTTTAAGTGCTTGTAGATTACTTTGGGCACCCTCTTCTGCTACCTTTTCTGTAAGTTTATCCTGCAAAATCCTTGTAAGTGACCTTCGCTGCTTACCCTCACTTTGCTCCTTTGGTAAGTCAAAGCACTTACAAGCATCAAGTAGCTGGTCCCATGACAAACCGAACAGGATTCTCTCGATCTCAAACTCAATAGTTCCCATGACTACAATTGGTTGTGTTCCCTTGTTGACTGTTGACCGCAGCTATAAGCTTTTCCTTTTCTGCTCCTGCCTGGTCTCGTTTCAACCCTTTAACACACACCGATTGCCGTCCTCCACCACGAGTCAACCAGTTATCGACGTCGGTTCATCTGCCAGCAAACCTCTCTATTGGTGCAGTGTCATCCAAGTTCTCATCGGACAACAAAAGTAATTTGTTGTCCTGGCAAGGTCGCCAAAATGTTACCCGGGCCGGGGTAAATAATATAAATTCTGAAAAAGAAATGAAGAGGCTGGTCAGAATAAGTGTTTCCTGTGAAGCATCAGGTATAGAACTCTTTAATAACATAAAGATAAACATGGAATAACATATTCCAATAATGAGACTAAATACAAGTAATACGGATTAAATATAAATATGAACACAGCTAACTCTAAGTTCATAAACAACATTGGCATAGGCATCTGACTGCTTATCTTCTAATCTGAACACGGCTAACTGTAATTATAGACCAAGGTGAACCAGTTAAAAGTAGGTTTGTGTCTTTTTACACAATAACCTAACTTTCCCCACTATCCCGACCTGTCTATAGTCGCAGTAACCCCTAAAATCTTTTTCTAAAATAATACACAATTACTTTCTCAATTCTAACAAAACTCTTCTCGATATCAGTGACAAAAGTATAATAAAAGATACAAGGAATATATTCTAACAAAATCACACTCAATCCAACAGTTCAAGAGGGAAACCAGAAATGAGAGGGAGGAAAAAAGAGAGAGCCATGAGAGAAAGAGATAGAGAGAAAGAGAAAGGGAGAGAGAGAAACTACAAATTCATAACAAACTCATTTATCAAAGACCTGAATCTTGAACTATGAACCCAAATTCTCTCTTTTCTACGATATTCCCTCATTTGTCCAGTTGGTGGACTACTGCTGACCACAAGTCATTAGTCATAGCATGTCACAGTTATCTCTGATAAAGACCAGAGAAACTTCTCCCAATGCACAGACTATTGAATTGGTATCAGGATTAACTTTACTACTACTCTTGTATAGTGGGGTATGAACTCGTCACTATACATCTCACATTAAGCATACACACATTATGAGGTGTGTTCACACTAGTTGGTTTAACCTGACTTAGTATGAATATATAAAGATTTACTACTTCTACTACATAATAATACGACCATTATATAATCTAAATGCTTAATAAACATAACTAACACCATACAATAGATACATGTCACGTAGATACATATGTTAAGCCTGCATCTCTCATGATAAGTCTGGTTTGATAAAATACACTTAATTGGTTCTAATATCACTAATAACATTCACTCATTAAACACGAGTTGCAGCACAACAATGTAATATATGAATTGAACAATTATAATTAACTTAGACAAACAGAATTGAAAGAGATTAAAAGTTAAAAGTTGTAATTTCTTACCTGAAAAAGAAATGAAGAAGCTGGTCAGAATAAGTGTTTCCTGTGAAGCATCAGGTATAGAACTGATGCTATCAGGCAGAAACCACTGACATGACCAACGCCTTCGATTTGGTTTCGTTTTGGGGAGAGGGCACAATATGGGTCACCTCTTCTTGGAAACAGGGGTTGGGTTTCTGCATCTTTGCAGCAAGCAGTGAAGAATGTGCAAACTTTTTAAGAAACTGGTGTGTAAAATATATGACAATACTAATAGGATATATGTATACAAAATTTTGAGGGAGGCCTATTTTCCAGGGCCTTACACCATCTCTAAAAACAAATTGATGTATATATCAACAAATTAAATTTTTAAAAGCTCGGTGTTATACAGCTATTTACATGTTGTAAGTGTGTTAATAGACGATCATGACAACACTCTACAACATATTTCTTTATTTTAGCATCACTTCTTTTAAACTACATATACATATCGAAAATAATATCGCTAGTGATATTCGTTTGTCTCGCAATGTGGTCAATAAGGAATCTAAAAGTTCACGACGTTTCGTGTGCATATACATAACAACACATCTCATATAAAAAAGTGAAACAACAAATTTAAATCTTGAAGATAGTGGGTATTATACAGCTATATACATGTTTACATGTTGTGAGTATTTTTATTCAAATCTGTACATGATAATTATATTACATGCAACTTATGGCATAGTATGTGTATAAGTGTGCTCAAAGTTGACAAGACGAAAGATGTACCATTAATTATTTCATAGTCGTAGGATTGGTAGAAAGTGTTTTTGCTTTCCATATTTGTATCCACAATTGTCATAAAAAGGAATATCATGTTAACCCATGACCATAAAACAAAGTTTATTCGTTTACTCTAGCTGAAAAACGATTAATATTTTGTTTTTCTTCAAACAAATATACATATACATATACTTAATGCAGCTATTTACAGGTACCTATAAATGAGCGTGTAAAGTGTACATGTCGTGTTTTTGGAGCTATAAGGGAAGTAACTTATATACTCCAAGTTTACTCCCTTTTGGCTCAAAACGGATTATATACATGTTGTCTCTCAGCAAAGGGTTAACTCATGCTTCATCGTGAAGGATATGTTAAATAAAAAGAACATTTACATACAATAGATTAACATATCTCTTAATAGCTAACTGAAAAGAACAAGAAAACAATTTAAATCTTACAAATAATTCTTATAATGCAGTTATTTACATGTACAAGTTTTGTGTAGATATATTAGCATGTGTGATGTGAATAGTTTCATGATAGATAAGAAGACTGGAACATTTTGTTTTATTTGATAACATTTCTTTTATCCCAATTTTCAGCTGATAGTTGACAGATCATAAGACATAATGAAGAAGAAGGCGATAATATCGAGTGGGATGGAGATATAATTAAAGGGGGCTCTCTTGTGTGGACTGCCCTTTGTGGGGACTGCCCTTGGTATAATGCACGAATTAACATATATTATGAGCTAATGTCGTGCAAATAGTATCTTGGCAGATCAGGAAACTCTGTATCGTATTGCATTATTAAAGTATTTGAATAAAAGTCATTTATCTTCTCCCAAAGTTACTATGATTTTAATTCCATTTGAGCATTTTTGTATTTCCTCTTGCTTGTTGTATTCTATTTGCAAAAACCTGGCTAGAACATGGTTATGGTAATGGTAAATGTACTTATGCAAATACATGTATTGCTACACCTTTCTTATACAAAAAGAAATGATTATAACAATTTATTTATTAATTGGACAATTGTTTATCCTGTATATCATATAATCATATATAATTTAGTTACACGTAATAACAAACATATTTATATTTACATGTAATTATTGTGATGATAGTGGTGATTGCCATATCATGTGATTATGCACATACATGTACATACAAAGTGCACATAGAAAATTGTAATCAAACAGGATTTGATTTAGATCAATAACAGTGATATATAGATTTTCTCTCGCTTATTGTATTTTATTATTCATAGAACAACCTTGGCTTGAACCTGATTATGTTGATTGTAATTGTACTCATGCAAATTCATGTATTGCTATACTTTTCCTTGAAATAAAGAAATAATAACAATTCATTTTTTCATGTGGAAAGTGTTTATCCTGTTTATCTATGTACATGTTATAAGACAAAATAGAGATATGCATATACTTATTCGGATGCTAGTGATGACATCATGTCATCCTATCTTGGGAACTAAACATGTTGGAACCATGATCAAATGAGGGTTTTCTAGTCTGTAAAGATTGAAGCGAAATGAGTACATCAAGATAATATTGTGTAGATATTATGTGTTTATATACATGTTGTGTATACGTAGAGAACATGGACAGTTGTGATTAAACATACTTTGATTTAGAGGGTAAATTTGTTTGTGAATACGAGAATGTTGTCTCCATCGCTAGCAATCAGTTTCCCTGATGACGTCATCAACACCCGATATGTTATAAGGTGACCCATCCTATTACCCAGTCTTGTTGATAGAGGGAATGATGCTACTCTTCTCTTCTCCATATCACCCCCAGTCATCACCTGATCAATCACACGCGTCTTGTACTCATTATCTGATGACACGACGTAGAGGTCGTCTGTCATAGGATCAAGGCAGGTATTCAGGATGACACCACTGTGGGTGATTTCCCTTTAAGCACCTTGTCTGTCGATGATAAAAACTCTGTGATCTACTGGGTAGGGTTGAGCAATGATGTGACCTGATGATAGTACACCGCGTATTAATATTATTTGTTTACATGTGATGGTATTCATGATCTTACCATCAGCTGGGTTGATGACGTATATCTTAGACTGACCCCACTCAGCAGCGATGATCATCCCATCCTGGTCAACATGTACACTAACCCTTTTGTCATCACGCGTTGTGTTTTTTGGTATTGTGAAGTCGTTGATGTGCTTCCATTGCCTGTCATACACACTGATGCATCCAGTCAAACTGTCCCCTGTACACCCTTTAATGTATTTACTGCATACTACCTTGCCATCATTCAGCAATGTACAGGAAGAAACCCATGATGTATCACTACCGGTTATTACTTTCAGACTGTTTTTAGTGTTCATATCTAACACGTATGTATGTTTGCTACACAATACTCTATCTGTGATGATCACATTACATTCATCTATGCATCCTACAATGGTTGGGTATGTTACCTTATCTTTGACAATGATTGTATTAATGAGCTTCCACTCCCCATCATACCCATTTATCCTCCCATCATACTTCTCTCTTCCAGCACCTTTCACAAACCTCACACCCGATATGGTATCAGTGATTTGTTTCACCTCTCCCTCATTCAGTGGCTTCATTAATTCATCACTCACTGATGTCTTTACATGATGCCCATCTCTGACGACATTTGAATCATCTTTGAGTACTGTATCAAGTGTCTGTACTGTAGTCTCTGTGTTTTTTGTGTTATCTTGCCAAAATATCTCCAACTGTCCAATCTTTCTCTCTTTCTCTTCAGCGATGTTTTTAATGTCTATTTGCAGAACATGCTGTTTGTTGTTGATGAGTTTTCGTCTTTTATCTGCAGTTGTATGGTTAAGCTTAAGTAGATTGTCTCTCTCATCATCGTTCTTTTGCATTTTTTCATTGATTTGTTTAATCTCATCTTGAAGTTTTTTATTCTTCTCATCAATCACCTGGTTGATTTTTGCAGCATCCTCCTTTTCTTTGTCCTTGTCTTTTTTGATCGCCTTATTGATTTCCGACTCAACTTCATATTTCAAAGCCTGTAGATGGGTGTCGGTGTCTTTTCTACACTTATGAATCTGATCTCCATAAACTCGACACAGTTTCAATTTGTCCTTTGCCTGTTCTTTTAGAGTGATTAGGCTCGCTTTACTTTCCATGATGGCGCGGTCTAAACCCTGTTGCACGCAAGGCTGCTGATGATCTATAAGTGCGCATGAATAACACAGTGCTACACCATGGGTTCTACAGTACAATTTGATTTCTTCATCATGCTCCTCACAATAAAGATTGAACCCACCCTTTCTTTCTTTTCCGATGCATTTCTCTTTGGAGGCGCAGTCATCGCAGAGCTTCTTCTTCTCCTTTACGTAGTACGTCACATCTGTGATTGACTGACAGTTCTCTCCTTCACATATGTTTTCTGCAGAGCTGAAGTTCGCCGCCATCCTGATCAGAGTATTGACCTGTATAAAGAACAATTTTGATGAGAGAAATAGAGAGAGGGAGAGAGAGAGAGGGAGAAAGAATGAGGGAACGTCATGAGGGATGGGGAGCCACGGAGGGAGAGAAAGAGGATGAGAAAAAAATGAAAGAGAACAAGATTGAAAGAGGGGATTGAAGAAGAAGGAAGAAGAGAAAGACAGAGTAAAAAGAAGAGAATAAAATATGTTTAGTAAAATGACTTCCATTACTATTATGTCCTCATGAATATTTAAACAAAGAATGTTAATGAATGCCAATGTATTTCCTTTAGTGAAATTGCTTTGAAATTGATATACAAAGGTCATTTACCGTTTTTGCATTCATATAATCAAACACTTGTATGGTCATGAACATTGGCAATGCGCATCGATCAACATATAACCTATGTATATATATATATATTGAAAATCATAATGCACTGAGACCAAATAACAAATAAATTAAATATATATATATTGTGTCTGTATAAGTGGTCGTGACCTATATTATACATGCATTGCCCAAAACATTTGTACCTTTGAAAGGCTTTCTAGTGATAAGACAGAATGGAATTTACAATTTAGTATCAAATATGATTTGCATGAATTATTTCTCTTCCAGAATTAATGATTGAAAGCAAAATTAACATGTTGATCCTTTCCTTTAAGGCCCGGTCACACAGAGGGGACGCATGGGGAACGCACGGCCAGCGCATTGGAAAATTCCTATTTTGGCCAGTGCGTTGTCGTGCGCCCAACTTTTGTCGAAGATACAGCTAGCTGACACCAAATGCATAGCGTGTTGCTAGCGCGCTGGACGCATACAGGGCGCACACAGGGCGCACACAGGGCGCACACAGAGCGCACATGATAACAACTTCCACGAATGCACAGCGTGTTGCTAGCGCGCTGGACGAATGGTCCACGCATGCACCGCGTTCTACGACGCACGGCCAGCGCATTGGAAATCGGAAAAGGCCGTGTGCCTAACTTTTGTCATAATTTTGGAAAAGCTACCGAGCTGACACAAAATGCACAGCGTGTAGCTAGCGCGCTGTGCGTATACAGGGCGTGTGCTCCGCGCATGTCTGGCGCTGGTCTAGCGCGCTCCACGCATGTCTGGCGTGCCTTTGGCGTGTACATTCATGCGTCGAGTTCGGCGCACGTTTTTGAGCATGCTCAAAAAATCCCGACGCACACAGCGTATGACGACGAATGCATAGCGTGGGTCCAGCGCGCTCGACGAACGAGTAACGAGTGATGACGCACGCCTAGCGAACGACAACGCACTGGCCAAAATTGCAAATTTTCCATGCGCTGGCCGTGCGTTCCCCATGCGTCCTCCCTGTGTGACCGGGCCTTAAAATTTGCAATTTTGGCCAGTGCGTTGTCGTTCGCTAGGCGTGCGTCATCACTCGTTACTCGTTCGTCGAGCGCGCTGGCCGTGCGTCGTAGAACGCGGTGCATGCGTGGACCATTCGTCCAGCGCGCTAGCAACACGCTGTGCATTCGTGGAAGTTGTTATCATGTGCGCTCTGTGTGCGCCCTGTGTGCGCCCTGTGTGCGCCCTGTATGCGTCCAGCGCGCTAGCAACACGCTATGCATTTGGTGTCAGCTAGCTGTATCTTCGACAAAAGTTGGGCGCACGACAACGCACTGGCCAAAATTGCAAATTTTCCATGCGCTGGCCGTGCGTTCCCCATGCGTCCTTCCTGTGTGACCGGGCCTTTACATAGGTTTAGGATCGTATGCGCAATTTAATGGCAGTGTTCTTGAAAAGTGATATTATCAAGTGGCCGAAGTATAATATAAGGGCAATGCATGCCACAACCTCTTTTCCCAGATACAATGGCTTTTGTTATGAAACGTATTAAAGGATGTTCACATATCTATGCAATATTGTTAAAGAGAAGAAAAGGACTATGTAAAAGTTTTCTTAAATGGAAATGCATTTCCGACCTGAATGATAAGAGTTGGGAAACATATTGTTCTATTGGATTTAATTGTACCATTGGTGTGGGCTTACGATGGTTTCAGTTTAAAGTCTTGCACCGCATATTATATACGAACGATCTACTGTTTAAAATGAATTTAGTCCCAAGAAAAGAATGTACATTTTGTAATGAACAGTTATATATCTGCTATGTGAGTGT
This sequence comes from Strongylocentrotus droebachiensis, assembly GCA_035222895.1. Classification (NCBI taxonomy): domain Eukaryota; kingdom Metazoa; phylum Echinodermata; class Echinoidea; order Camarodonta; family Strongylocentrotidae; genus Strongylocentrotus; species Strongylocentrotus droebachiensis. The sequence goes on along the minus strand of JAVYIG010008913.1, from coordinate 50,847 downwards.
ACGCATGTTAAAAATATTTGGGGTAGGTTAGAACACTGGATTAATACTGGAACCGGAAATAAATTAACATTTTCATTACAAGATAAATTATTTGGTTTAAAAGGTTCAAATAATTATGCATTTAATTGTATACTGATTGTGATGCGACAGATGGTGTATACTTGCAAAATAAAGAAACAATTGCCCGACTTTGACAGTATTAAAGTTTCGATTATAAATTACTTCAAAAACGAAAAGTATGTTGCAAATTCGAATTGTAGAAATAATAAATTCACAAGAAAATGGTTTCAATTCAGGAATTTGTTTACTGTTAGTTTTCTGTTAACTCAACAGCTCAACAATACTTGTATCTTGAAAAGCCAATTTTATTTTATTTATGTTATTAAGTAAATTACCTTGAATATAAATTATTGTATGTGTTTCAAATGAAAATCAATAAAATCCCTGTGGAGGGAAAAATATGGAGAAAAAAAAATAAGGGCAATGCTTGTATGTAACGCGTTATAACTGCAAGAAAAAGGTGTTATAAAATCAAAAACATTTTGGATTGGATCAGACTTAGCCCTTACTTTGTGTTTTCAAACCAATGTTACGACGCCTTTTTAGTTAGCGTTAACAACCTCATACTCCAACACATCATACAAGGTAGTGTTACATTAAAACATATATTTCTTCCCCCAGATAGATAAACATACGCCATCCCGCATAAATACATCTGTTTCTCCTTTTATCACATAATTACGATTTTACATCCACTTCCTTGTATGAAACCAAACATGTTCACAGCAAAATGACCTACATACAACGTAAAGCTCACCTTAATACCGGTATGTTGCAATTTAAATCTTTGTAATGTGATGTCAGAAAGAAAGCTGATCATCTAGATACTCTTTTTATGTCTGAAGAATCGTTTGAAGAAGCACAATTCATCCAACCTCGTGTAACATGTGTATCAGGTGCCAATCGAAATGGCGTCTATTTGTCTACCATCCCATGTCAAATTGATGCTCACTTGGCACAAATTTGAAAACAAATTCCTTCCCCAAACACATAATGTAGGAGCTTTGACAAACGATGTGCTCCGTTGGTCTTTGTGAATAGATTAATATGAATATGAATCATAGCAGTCTAGCATAGGATGAATGTATTCACGTTCCTTGTTATGTCAATAGAAGCGTTACAGGGGTTCCTGGACGTGGAGTGGGGGGGGGGGGATAAGTATGATTATGTCGACCTCCCTTGAAACAAATCTTTTTATTTCGCTAGGAAGAATTATAAACAATGCAGATAACCAACCGTAGTTACATAAAGTTCTTCAGAGATATATTTCGGTCACAAGAATTTGTATTACCATTCTACCCAATGTAGAAGGATTAAAGGTAAGACAAAGTTTTGGTATGGGGTCATGAATTTGGTTCAAATGAACATATTCGAAGCATATGCGATCCTAAAATATTCAATGATCGTTGTCGCGGTTGAAATCGAGTCTAAAATTATGAAATGGTAAATAATAAACTATTTATGTTATATAGCCCCCTCTCAAGGTCAAGATATTAATCAAGATATAAAACAATGTTTTTGACTAAAATCAACCGATTAGCTATTTCCGTTTGGAAATTATATATCAAAACTACATATTCTGAGATTTTCATGGTCGCAGCTACCATTGTACGGCCGTAGGCACTATTTGAAATTAATCAAAATTTACCGGGAGCACCGGTACATTTTTATTTTCAATTTTTCTCTGAAGCAGAAGTGTATTAGAGGCAAAATGTTGTAGTGCTTATAACACATCCACAGGGGTATCCAATTATATCAAAATTATATAGAGTCCTTATCCACCCAATTTCAAAATTTCCCAAAACTTTGTATTATATTTAAGTGATTAGATCAATATTTTCATAAAGGGTAAGAAAGATCATGAAACTCTATCACCTCTGTATTACGTGTTCTTCCATGTTGAAGCAACGTGCGAACAGATAACTAAATCAAGGCCTTCGTTGTGGAGCAGAAGTAGCAGATCAGTTGAAGTATAACAAATAATTATAAGTACAGTATCTGTTTGATTTGGCTTAAAATTAATCTTTCTGTTTCTTTCGCTACAGTTGTGAACAGTTCTTTTATTGTATTTCATCTCTTGCTCAAGTGGTCCTAGAGCATTTGATTTTCAAGTCATTTAGATATATCAATACCAATACCTACATTCTGCTTAACGATTAAAAGTGCCTTTACATAATCATCTTCTAGCGATTTGTTGATGAATGTCTATGGTTATCAATAGTACTCAGCATATAGTACCGAAGTGCTAATGTCATATTTGCTCGTAATCCAGGGTACCAGGGGGAAGGATATTTTTATGTAAACAAATAAAACAAAACAAAGGGGGCGATTTTGCTCCAAAACACACACATAAACAAAATTAAAGGGAGGGGGGGGGGAAGGTTAGCATCCCCCCTGCGTACACGCCTGTAGTAGGTATATGAATATCAATACCTACATTCTGCTTAACGATTGAGAGTGCGTACGCAGGGGGGGGGGGGGGGTAACCCCCCTTGAGTTTTTGTATGTGTATGTTTTTGGGGAAACCCTCCCCCCCCCCCAATTATGCCAATGGCTGACCTAAAATGGTGACCTTACCCCCCCCCCCCAAGGGAACAAAATGTTAATTTTTCAAATTTCGAGACCAAAAAAAAAAAAAAGTGTCCTCTTACCCCCCGCCCCCCGCTTATTCAGCGGCTGGCTGCGTCCTTGCGATTTTTTGGGACTCCGAAAAAGTGCTCTTACCCCTCCCCCCTCCCCCTTAATGTTACATTATAATATGATCTCTTTCTTTCATGAGTTATTGTAAAATCGATATGCAAAACAGCTAGTTTGAAACACATGTAAATATTTCTGAATGAATATGGAGAATGTATGGTAATAAAAAGTACATAATATATTTCTGTAAGTTGAAGCAGCATTTCCATCATGAATATTCATAGGAGAAGAGGAACAATATTTGTTCCTGGCGCAATCTTCAGTGGTGGTTACACGGGGCAAAGTAGGCCATGGAACTCTCCTTTCTTTGTCTGCCTTTTTTGTATGCTTCATATAATTCATAAAGTGTTGGATGAATGAACCCCTATATTTGCCGTATAGTTTTTTCTTACATTTTTTCATCACGGGATTTTGAAGGAATTGAACCCCTCCTGCAATTTATACAATCTCGGAGCCGCCCCCTGATCTTGCTGACAATAATTTATTGAAAGTAATAATACATTTATGTGTAATCTATATGGCTTCATTAAAGCATACACTGTTGTGGTGCGAGACAAAGTGTACTTTCTGGATGATCATGTCCAAACATGTGTATTATGAAAGTATTCTGTAGAAACATTGAAATATATCAAACATGCATAACATAATCTGAATTTTTCACTCTTATTTTTTTCTTTGTGCAAACATATACATGAGAGGGGGTGGGTAGAGGGGCAGAGTGTAATGAAGAAGGGGAGGAGGGAAAGAGTAAGAGAGACAATAAGGCAGAAATAAGAGATGTAGATAGTGGGAAATATTGAAATAGAGGGAGAGAGGATAAGATAAATCGGGGATGAAGAAGTAAACAGAGAGGGGAGACAACGAAGGAAACAAAGTAGGTAAGAGTGAGAAAAGGGGATAGCGAGACAAAGAGGGAATGGGAAAGAGACAGAGAAAGAGAGGACAGCACAGACAAGAGAGGGGATAATGAAGGAAAGAGAGAAGGGAGGAAAATGAGTGTTTGTATGTGAGAGACACGGAGGGGGCTGGGAGTAAAGAAAAATGATAACAGATTAGAATGAGAATATTTAAAGATATGTATAATGCTCTACCGTGGATCAAGCCAATGAGGGAGCACCAGTGAAATGAGGGGGGGGGGGGGAGGGGCGCAACATGGACTTAAAGAACATGCCATTCAGAAAAATGTATCCATACATGAATTTCTCATGATTCGTTATAGCAAGAAGGTTTCTGTGTCTCTCTCTTCCTTACTACCTCTGTCTCTCTTTCTATTTCTGTCTCTCTGTCTCGGTATCTCTGTCTCTCTCTCTCTCTTTTTGTCTATAATACTCCCTTCTCTCCTCCTCTTTCTCTCCTGTTCCCCACTATCTGCCTCTCTCCTGTCAACTATTTCCCGATATCCCGGTCAATGCCCCCACCCCTCTTAAAATATTGTAACAAATCCATCACTTTAAACTGCTTTTGCATCTAATTTTCCCTACGATTACCTCTAATTTTGATATCTCTCATGAAACTGACACGTTTGAAGCCTAAACCAAATTGTTTATGGACATTAAAATATGTTCATAACCAATTGAAACTTTAATGATGACTTCACAACACATTATCAACTGCAATTTCCCCTTAATTTGGTAATGTCAAACTGATTAATGTCTTATCAAATGTTCCAAACATGAACAGACAGGGAATACATTCACACATTGCCTTTGTTATAATCATCTTCTAGCAAGCCTTCTTTGGATTTCCATGGTTTCCAGTAGTTCGTTATAAGTATCGTAGTGGTAACGTCATATTTGCTCGTTAAAGTTTATACTGATTCTAAACAACAGTCAGAGCCTGCGTTTGAGGTGCACCATGAAATCATTCAAGCAAAGTGCTAGAACAGGGCAAATTCAGCGGTTGGCACTGGTCTGATCACCACACCATTGTTGAGCACAACATTGCTTGGAACCAGCAACCTTGAACACTTAGCCATTATGACGTCATACTGTGATACCACATGTATATGCTACAACTGCTTTCATGAGTGTGTAATATGAATGATCTTTTAATAGATAACAAAACTGTTTAACGTATTTCTTGTATAGCATTTTCTTTTTTATTTATATACCACACACCAAAAATAACAAACAAAGAAAATAACAAACAAGAGATAAACTCGCACAACAATACACATGATATTGTACATTCCATAGCATGAAAAAAGAATACCCTCCCCCGTTAAAAACACACATGAAAAGCAAAAACCGCAAAACAACGAAAACATTGCAACTGTCAATGGAGATTAGTGATTGCGAGTAGTTGTATGTGGAATGGGATACCAAATAATGCAGTGATCTTCATATTGTAAGTGAGGGAGTTGGAAAACAGCTACATCATGTGTGTATTGTAATAGTATCTCTTCCATCAACCTACACAACATAGATAAACGTACTTCATTTAATAATTAACAATCAGCAAAATAAAATCGTACAAATGCTATGAATTATTCTGCTCTGTTCATTTATTGAGCACACTTGTAATGTGCATTATTTATTGATACATGTTGATAACATACCATAGCTATACAATACATCGTAAGCCATCATCATAATCATCACTATCCCCATGACCTTGCAGCATTGTTATATTATTTGTTTTAATACTTGTTTGATAGATACATGTATGCATCAGCATGTCTTAAATAAAATAGAACGAAATCAACCATTTAAATATTACAAGTAATTAGTATAATCTACATGTGATGATTGTATGAGATGACAAACTGTATAGCTTACACTTTTTTATTATCTGTTCTATTAAACTACATATCGAAGAATGATATTTCCCAAAGCGAAATTATAAGTTATTAATAATAAAATGTATATATAGGCCCACTGGGTATTATGATGCTATGTGCATATCATGAGCATATATTTATTGTAAATACTTTCTTGAAGTATAATGAAACTTCGCCTAATGTAATTGTTACATTATCAAATTTAACATAATAACAACATACCTCATAACAAAATGAAAACAATAACGAAATCGAATCTTGCAGAAAATTAGTATTATGCAGCTATCTACATGTTGTGAGTGTGTTATATAACAAGACTGCAACATATTATCTTTTTATACCTCGCTTCTTACAAACTACAAACAAAGATTAAATATATCTCGTAGCAAACTGATATTAACAACAAATTTGAATTTTACAAATACTGGGTATTATGTTGCTTTGTACATGTTGTGAGCGTACTTGCAATGTGAATGAATTCGTAAAAATTATCAAGACTTTGAAGCTCATTTGATTGTGATATTAATCATTCTATTGAAAATACTTTTTGGATACACGTACCAACATATCCCATAGCAGAATAAAAACAAAAATTGAAAGTTGCCCCCCCCAAAGTAATATGTAGCTACTTACATATTATGAGTATGTTAGATGACAAAAGTCTTCAATGTATTTCATATTGTATCATGTGCCTTTAAAAAATTACATATCAAAGGTTTACATGTTCCATTACAAAATTATGAAATCAATAGTGTTGAATCGTAAAAATACTTTTTTTAAATATATCTATGTACATATCATGAGCATACTTGTAATGTAAATATATTTTGATAGATAAGGAAACTTTGGATCATTAATGATTGTTATATTATTCAGACATTCTACCAAATAAACTTGTTGAATGTACATGTTTCAACATTACTTATGGCAAATTTATAAATTCAACAACATGAACCATACCAAAACCAATATAATACAGCTGTTTACAAGTTTTGAGTATTTTAAAAGACAAAAGTGTGCAAAATATTCCCACCATTTTAGCATTGCTTTTGTGTCATAAAAAATGCAGAAAATAACAAAGTTAAATATTACAAATACTCGGTATTATTTCGCTATGTACACGTTGTGAGCATATCTGTAATGTGAATGATTTCGTAAAAAATAACAAGACTTTGTAGCTCATTTAATTGTAATATTATTAATTCCATTGAAAGCACTTGTTGGATACACATACCAGCATATTTCATAGCAGAATGGGAAGGACAAAAACATCGAAAATTGCCCCCCAAAAAGTATTATGCAGCTATTTACATGTTATGAGTAAGATAGATGACAGAAGTGTGAAACCTATTTAACGTTGTAGCATTTGCCTTTAAACAGTTACATATCAAAGGTTTACATGTTAATTCTGAAATCGATAGTGTTGAATCTTACAAATACTTGCTAGTTAACATATATTTACAAATCATGAGCATACTTGTAATAGTTTGCAACAGTATTGATTGTTATATTATTTATACATTCTTCCAGGTAAGTATGTTGGATATACATGTTTAAAACATTACTCATGGCAAATTTATAAATTTAACAACATGAATCATGCATGACAAACTTAGTATAATATAGCTGTTTACAAGTTGTGAGTATTTTAAAAGACAAAACTGTGCAATTTATTCCACTATGTTAGCATCGCTTCTATGAAACTACACATAAATAACAAAAAGTGTAATAGAAAATTCATAAAATAACAAAATTCAACCATACAAATACTGGGTATTATTAAACGTATCAGAAATCTGAGCAGGGCAATTTTTAAATGTTATTGACCTCAAGGTTTGATGGATAAGCCAACAAAACTACAGGCGAAAAAAATATTATTGCCAGATCTGAACAGTCAATGTGATTTTGAGTGTAATTGGCCGGTCAATACGGTTATACAGAGTAAACCAATGAACAAATATTATTGCCCGATCTTTTTTTGGTCCCGAAATTTAAAAATTTGACTGATCGACATTCCTTTTCGTTGGGGGGGGGGGGGGGGGGGAGGGGAATAAGGTCATCTTTTTTTTTTAGTTTTGTAGGTCGTCCATTACGATTTGAAATATATATATATATATATATATAACAAAATACAAATAAATATAACTCATAAGGGGGGGGGGGGGAGTTCTCAAAAAATATACACAACAAAATATGAAGGGGGAGGGTTCACCTCAACCCCCTCCCCCCTGCGTACGCGCTTGACTATACATGTGTACTTAGTATAAAGCAGCTATGTACATTTACCTACACATGAGCGTGTGATGTGTACATGTTGTGTTATGGACCCGTAAGGGCAGTACTTAGTACACACTCAAACTTTACTCCCTTCTGGCTCTAAACGGATGATGCCCATGAAGTCTTTCAACAAAGGGGAAAATTATCCTTCATTGTTGTAGAATATGTTCAATACAAAGTACATGGACATGGAATAAATTAACATATCTCTTAAAAGCAAAATGAAAAAGAAAAAGAACAAGACAACAAATGAAATCTTAAACATACTATGTATAAAGCAGCTATTTAATACATTCTTGTTATATATGTATGAGCAGGAGTGAGGTTAATAGTCTCTTGACAGGAAGACTGTGCAACCTTTTTAGAAATTCGATAACATTCATTTCACTCCATTTCTCAGTTCATTTGTGAGAGATCATATTACATACTGAAGAAGTAGGCTAAAAGATAGAGAGGAATGGAGAAATAATAAACAAAGTCTCTCCTATTTGGACTGTTCTTAGCAGAACGCTTGAGAGAGGCAGACATTTAATTTTCTCAAATGACCTAGATCAGCATATAACAGAGGAAAAATAAAACAAATGTAATTATTTGAATCTTCTTTAATCTTTGTATAATGCATGATTTAACAAACGTTAAGAGCTTTTTTTTAATATGAATATTGTCTTCACGAATGAGGAAACTCTGCATCGTAATGCATGGTTATAGTATTTCAATTAAACAGCGATGCATTTTCCCTTCAAGTCACTATGATTTGAATTCAATTATTGCATCTTCGTATTTTCTCCTGATTTTTGTATTCTAATATTCATTGCGCAAACCTGGCTTGAACCTGGTTATGGTTATTGTAATTGTATTCATGCCAATTCATGTTTTGGTATACTTTTCTTTGATATAAAGAAAATAAAGCATAAATTCTATTTATATCACAATATTTTATCCTGTAATTATATTCATGGCTAAACCTAGGTACATGTAATAACGCATATACGGTACTTGAGATCATCATGTAATCATTGGAATGCTGTATAGGGAGCCATACCGTTTGCATATTTACGTACGTGTGTATACGTAGTGATCATACAAAATTGTAATCATACATGATTTGATTTAGAGGGTAAATCTGTTTTTGAATACGAGAATGTTGTCTCCATCGCTAGCAATCAGTTTCCCTGATGGCGTCATCATAACGCGAGAATATTTACACTGTTTCTTTCTAGTACCCAATCTACTTGATAGAGGGAATGACGCTACCCTTCTCTTCTTCATTTCACTCCCGCTCATCACCTGATCAATCACACACGTCTTGTACTCGTCATGATCTGATGTCACGACGTAGAGGTCGTCTGTCATAGGATCGATGCAGGCATTGAGGATGTCACCACTGTGGGGGATTTCCTTTTGAGCACCCTGCCTATCGATAATGAACACTCTGTGATCTATTATGTTGGGTTGAGCGATGATGTGACCTGATGATAGCACACCGAGCATTATTGTGTTATGTTTGCATGTGATGGTATTCATGATCTTACAATCAGCTGGGTTGATCAGGCGCGGATCCAGGATTTCTTAGGGGGGGGGGGGGGGGGGGCCCAAATTTGAAATTATGCGAGCCAAATATTGGTACGTAATGGTGACCAACAGTGACGTAATGCGGGGGGGTGGGGGGGGGGGGGTCGGTGCAGGGAGGGGCGAGTTTCCCCCTCCCTCCTCCGCGAACGCGGAAGTTTTTAATATTCATTAAATCATTAGAGAAAGAAGACGATTTGTTGTACCGTTCTCGAAAATAATCCTCGTCGGAATTTAGTTTTCCCCCCCCCCCCCCTCCCCTCCTGAGCGAAGATTTGACGTTTTATTAAATTATTAGAGAAAGAAGACGATGCGTTGTACCGTTCTCTATACTCTTAATCCTTTTCAAAGGTGTTCTTTGTCTGCTCCTTTTTCTTCCTACGTCCTCTTCCGATTTTGGGGGACCCCCCCCCCCCCCCTGGCTACGCGCCTACGGTCAGATAAACACATTTTGATACCTTGTCCGACCCCGCAAGCTCAGGGGTTTAAGGCAATAAATTGTGGTCAGATAATCTTTCAGGGGCCCGCCTTAGGGCCCCTGGTGGGGTCGAGGCGGCTGAGCCGGCCCCGTAAGCTCAGGGGTTTTAGGCGTTTAATTAAGGCCAGATGAGCTTTTTTTTGTATACCTTATTATTTTATGACACTGGCAGGTCACTATTTGGCGTTGGTTCCAGGGGGCGGAGCCCCAAAAAATCAGGGGTTTTAGGCATTAAATTACCGTCACATGAGCATCTAAGGTTAAGGGCCCGCCGTAGGGTCCTAGGTGGAATCCAGGGGCAGAGCCCCCGGGAGCTTAGGGGTTTTAGGCATTTAATCACGGTCAGATGAGCATATTTAGATGCCTCATTAATTGTTAACACTGGCAGTTAACTATTCTTTCTTTCTTGCTCTCATTCTATTTTATTTCTCTTAAATATACTTTTTCAAAAAAGTGGGGGGGGGGGGGGGGGAGGGTGCTCGAGGCTCCCAATCCCCGCCCCACCTCGGGCCTGACATGTAGGAATATCAAGAATCATATTTCTTGCCTGGCTGTAAATTTAGTAATTTGTCATTCTCCAACAAACACATACAAACGTATTTACTAAAAAGTGAGGAAAAATCTCGGAAATTATGTCATTTCTTTCCATTTCCTTCCTTCTCTCTTATTTTTTTGATGAGGGGGGGGGGGGGGGGGTCAACAGCCTGGGAGGCAAGGCCCTTTCGGCCCCCCGATCTCCTTCTTCCCCCTTTTCTTTTTTTTCTTCCTCTTCTTTCTTTCCCTTCTCTCCTCTTTCCCTTTCTCTTCTTTTCCTTTCTCCTCTCTTTTTTTTTTTTTTTTTTTTTTTTTTTTTTGCGGAGGGGGGGGGGGGGGGGGGGGGGGCAAGGCACGCTCGGCCCCCCCTGGATCCGCGCCTGGGGTTGATGACGTATATCTTAGACTGCAACCACTGAACAGTGATGATCATCCCATCCTGGTCAACAGCTACATCCGCCGCTGCGCCGTCAGCCGTTGTGTTTCTTGGTATTGTGACGTCATTGATGTGCTTCCATTGTCTGTCATACACACTGATGAGTCTAGTCGAAATGTCCCGTGTACCCCATTTACTGTTTTTACTGCATACTACCTTGTCATCATTCAGTAATGCACATGAAGAAACCCATGATGTATCTTTACCAGTTATCACTCTCTGAGTATTTTTAGTGTTTATATCTAACATGTAAGTATGTAGGCTACCACGTAAACAATCTGTGATAATCAAATTGCATTCATCTAGGCATCCTACAACGACTGGGTATGTGATGTCATCACGGACATTGATTGTATCAATGAGCTTCCATTCCCCATCATACCCATTTATTCTCCCATCATACTTCTCTCTCCCAGCACCCTTCACAAAACTCACACCCGATATTTTATCAGTGACTCGTTTCACCTCACCCTCATTCAGTGGCTTCTTTAGTTCATCACTCACCGATGTCTTCACACGTTGCCCGTCTTCGACGACATTTGTATCATTTTCGAGTACTATATCGAGTGTATGTACTGTAGTCTCCGTGTTTTTTGTGTCATCTTTCCATGCGCTCTCCAACTCACCAATCTTTCTTTCTTTCTCTTCAACGATGTTCTTAATGTCTGTTTGAAGACTATGTTGTTTATTGTCGATAGATTCTCGTTTTTTTCTCTGCATTTAGACAGTTTAATTCACTTCTCTTCTCTCTCTCCTCATCGTTCTGTCGAATCTTTTCATTGATTTGTTGGATCTCCTCGCGAAGTTTGTCATTCTTCTCATCGATCTCCTGGTTGATTTTAGCAAGATCCTCCTTCTCTTTGTCTTTGTCTGTTTGGATCGCCTCATTGATTACCAAATCAACTTCATCTGTCAAAGCTTGTAGGTGGGTGTCAGGGTCTTTCCTACACTGATGAATCCTATCTCCATAAACTCGACAAAGCTCCAATTTGTCATTTGCCTTTTCTTTTAGAATGTTTAGTTTTGCTCTAATATCCAAGACGGCGCACTCCATATCCTGTCGCATACAAGGCTGTTGATGATCTATCATTGCGCATAATTGACATACTGCTAAACCGTGTGTTTTACAATACAGTTTGATTTCTTCACCACCATGCTTCTCACAATACAGATTTGGCCTACCCGTTCTTGCTTTTCCGATGCATTCTTCTATGGAGGCGCAGTCATTGCAGAGCATCTTCTTCTCCTTCACGTAGTACGTCACATCTGTGATTGATTGACAGTTCTCTCCTTCACAAATGTTTCCTGCAGAGCTAAAGTGTGCCGCCATCTTGATGAGAGTATTGTCCTGTATAAAGAACAATTCTCAAGAGAGAAAGAGAGAGAGAGAGAGAGAGATAGATATAAAAAGAGAGAAAGAGAGATGATAACGTAGAGAGAGAGAGAGAGAGGTGGATAACATAATAATAATAATAATAATAATAACAACATTTATAATGCGCACATATCCACCCCAATAAATGCTCAAGGCACAAGGTAAATACAGTTACAGAGAACGAAAATAATTTTACATAACTAAATATAATTCAACAACGTTAATTACATCAGATTGTGAAATACACTACGTCTTAACTAAGGAATTTAGACATTAGATAGCTTTTCACGTTTCGGGGGAACAAATTTTGATTGGCTGACATTTTGATATAATATATATTCAGTAATCTTGTTGTCATTTCGATATATAAAGAATAATAATAATAATAGTGGGTTCTTAAATGAAATAAATAATGTTATATATGGGAACCATGCTGCCCGAATCATGATGCAATTCGGGCAGTGAGAAATAGAGAAAAGTCGAAAGAGATAGAGACATATGAAAGAAAGATATCGCTCACATTTCTCTTCATGCTGTAGGTTTTAATCTATCTGAAAATTGTCTCATATTATATTGACTTTTCTGTTATATTCCCATCTTTCTTTTTCCAAATAAGAAAAACGTACCCATTCCAGATGCATTAACCCGTTTTTCCTGTTATTGCCCAATTACCCTTTGTTCTATGGGCCCCAACCTTGTTCATAGCAAAATAACCTTCATACAATGTACAACTTACCTTAATTATCAGTTTCTTGCGAAGTTCACCTTCGTAATGTCAAGTCAGAAACAAAATTGATCTTCTAGATGCTCCTTTTATAAATGATAATGTTTGAAGAAGAATAAAATCACCTCTTGTAATATGTCTATTAGGTGCAAATCAAGATGGCGTCTAACTGTATGCCAGCCTACGTGAAACTGATGATCACTTGCCACTGACTCGATTTGCTCACAAATGTATGGGCATTCTTTACACACGGCTTGCATGCATACAGTGCATTAATATTGCAAGTAGAGAAAACAAGTAATTGTCCCCCAAACACACAACGTATGAGCGTTGACAACAGATATGCTCTGTTGCTCTTTGTGAATAGATTAATATGAATATGAATCATAGCAGTCTAGCATAGGATGAATACATTAACACTCATCGTGATGTCAATAGAAGCGTTACATGAGTGGAGTGGGGGGGGGGCTATCTATAGGATGCAAATAACCGGCTTCAGTTTAATAGACAAAGTATATCATAATTACTGTAACAAATATTGAGTGTTTTGTGTATGAACAATTGGCTGAATGGCATGTACCCTAAGTGCATTCCATCCTATTTCACTGGTGCCCTGTTATTGGCTAGACCCTTTTTACAACAGCTTTTTAAATATCTTAACATGTTCTCATTATGAGTATATATATCTACATCTGTCTTCCCCTCATGTATATATCTCTTTCTTTTTTCCCCTTACTCTTTGTACTTATTTATAGCATTTCTCCCTGTACTCCCTTTTCTCTATTATTTCTCTCTCTCGCCCTAACCACTTCCGTGATTATGCTTCCTTTTCATCTCTCCCTCTCTTTCTCTCTATCTCTTACTTTTTTGTAAATCTCGCTTTCCCTCATAATTTCTCTTTATCTCTCTTTCTCTCTTTCTCTCTCTTTCTCTCTTTTCATCTATCTCACATTCCCCTTGTTTTCAATTATATTATGTTTTCACTGTTAATACTTTTGTCCCTTATTTTTATGTAATGTTCCTCCAAGTGTCTAACTTGAAACCTATGATGAAACTCACATTGATAAATGACCATTTAAATTTTGAAGACATGTTTAAGCACAAAACCATTTTTTTATACACAAAGATTGTTATAGCCAACGGAAAATTGTATGATGGCTTCGAAACATAATAGATAGATGCATCTGCTAAAAATAATTCCCCCAATTTAAAAATATCAAACCGATTAATGTCTTGTCGAATATTCCAAATATGAGCTGGCATTGAATACATGTATTGAAAACCGACATTGAAAATATCGGTTAAGTGCATTCTGGGTAAAGCTTGACATTGACTTTGCATAATCATCTTCTAGCAAACTGTTAATGGATGACGATGGTTATCAATTGTACTCATAATAGAGTACAGACTCGCTATGATATTCGCTCGTCGTCCAGGTTACTAGTTTAGAGCCGGCGTATAGAATTTACACTGAAATCATTTAATCAACGGGCGGGTACAGGGTAAATTCAGTGGTTGGCGCTGGAATGATCACCACACTATTGTTGAGCACACAATCGCTTGGAACCAGTAACCTTGACAACTTAGTCAGTATCCCCGTGTCATACTTCGGTACCCTATGCTACAGCTATTTTCAAAATGTGTACAATCAATCGTCTTCTGATAGATAACAAAACTCTGTAATTTATTTTATTGTATAGCATTTGATTTAATTTGTCCACACACAAATTATAACCATCAAACAAGAGATACACTCATGCACAAATATAAACTACATTGTACATTCTATAGAATAAAAGAAGAATCTCCATCCCCGAAAAAAAAAATGAACACAAAGATAACATTTCAACTGGCAAACAACATTAGTGATTGCGAGTAGCAGTGTGTGGACTGTGATACCATATAATGCAGTGATCTTAATATTGTTAGTGTGTGAGAGGGAAATAACAAAAACTACAACTTATTTAATTGTTATTGCATCTCCTTCACCAACATACACAACAGAGATAACAATATCTCATTTAATAATTAACAATACAAACAAGTAAAATCTTACAAATATTGTGAGTTATGCCGCTATGTACATTTCTCGAGCATATTTGGAATGGGAATAATTTCTACAGCTTAAATATATAATATCTTTCTACTATCTGTTCTATCAAACTACATATCAAAGATTCATATTTCCCATAGTTTATGACATCAACAGTGCTGAATCTGACAAATGCTGAGTATTATATAGATATGTTTATTGAGCATACTCGTAATGTCAATAAAATAATAGATTTAGCAAAATACTTAATTATCATATTATTCATTATGTACATCAACATGCCAAATACCAAAAATATAAAATTAACAAATTGTATAACACGAATACTTAGTATAATGCAACTATGTACAGGTTGTGAATTTGTGGGATGATAACACTTTGTAACTTCTCTCATTATTTTAGCATCTCTTCTATCAAACTAGATGAGTAGACTATGCAACCTATTCACTATATCAAATATACTGGTATCTTTGAAAATCAACATGTCATATAGCCAGATGAAAAACAACAAATTAAATCATACTAATACTTAATACGCAGTATCTGTTCTATCAAAGATTAACATATCACATAAGATAATAACGAAATCAACAGATGTTAATTTTACGAATACTGGGTATATTGTGTTATTAAGATACCATAAGCATACTTGTAATATAAATACTTCCTTGATAGATAATGAAAAATGTCCATATATATAATTGTAATATTATTCATTATATCAAATTTACTTTTTGGCTACATGAATATATTGAATGTCTCAAAACAAAATTATAAATCAACACATTAAATCTTAGAAAAACTCAACAATGTACAACCATCTACATTGTGTGAGTTTGTAAGATAACAAGACTGCAACTTATTTCAATATTATAGCATTTGTCTCGGGACAAAAATCCCATTGGGCGAAATGATAAAATCAATAGTGTTGAATCTTTTCAAATACTAGGTATTATTCTGCTATGTATATTATAATGAGCATAGTTTTAATGTATTTAATTTGTTATAGTAACGAGACTGTATGCACTATTTATATGGTGTATTTTATTATTCATTCGATCAAAATGCACTTGTTGAATACATTATGTACATATGCCTTATCAAAAAAAAGTCGACAAATTGAATCAAACGTTGCAGAAACTTAGTTTTATTCAGCTATTTACAAGTTGAGCGTTAGATTAAAAAAAAAAAACCTGCAATAGTATAGCATCGCTTTTATTAAACTACATGCTACATAACAAATAGTCTCACAGAAAGATGACAAAATCAACAAATGTTTATCTTATAAATACTGGATATTATGCAGCTATAAACATGTATTGTATTATATTTAGGAAACTTCATTAGTGTAAATCAATATTCTGTTTATAAAAATATACATCACTTTTAATGTAATGAAACAAATCAATTTTCTGTTTGGAAACATATTAATCACATAAATCAATTTACAATGTAATGTCACAAATCAATATTATGTTTGTAAACATATAATTATATCATATATATCAATTTACAATGCAGTGTTTATAGCAAAATAGAAGGAGAATTATATCCAGCAGACACACTCTATCTTTCTTTTTGTAATAACATGACATAATGCATATAGTAAATAATATAATGTACCATGTTTATATGTTCTGAGCATATTTGTTATGCATATTATTGCATGATACATTACAATGCTATGCAATGTTAAGCATATTATTGTATCTTGCAATTGTGTATCTTGTTTTATACTCATGACTATAAAACAAATTTGATTGGATTTCACTAGCTGCAAAAAGCGGTCAATCAATTTGAAACTATTAAACGAATACACCTATACATGTACTTGGTGTAAAGCATGTATGTACCTTTATTTATTTATTTATTATAGTTTTTATTTCAACAGGATAGTCTTATTAGTCCATTTCTGGACCTGATCTCCCACAGAGCAATACAGATATACAACAATAAAAACATAAATTAAAAACATACATACAAAGGTAAAAATATACATGGCATATACAATAATTCAACTCAATTTAATATAAATAAGAAAAAGGAAAACAAAGACTTTGCAGATACTTACAGTTTTGAATATTACAGGGTAATTTATAATAATTTAGCCCCTGAAACCGCTAAGGTTTTCATTTTTAAAATTTGTTTTACATTTTGGAATGAATAATGGACTGTTTAGAGCATAACGAGTAGAATACAATACCAGTCTTTTACTAATACATGGGTTTAGAAATGGTGGTGATAGGTCGTTGATGATTTTAAAAATCAAGATGCATTTCTGATATATTTGGCTGCCATTGATAATAATAAAGAGAATATTTATGAAGCGCATAATGAATTGGAAATGTCTCTATGCGCTTAACAATCATAACAAATTTGAATATATAAACAACATTAATAAAACAATAAATAACAACATTGATAATAAAATGACAAAAAAATATTTATGGGAAAGTTAACCGATGCACCTTTAATTACACATACATTGTAGGTAAAAACTAATTGACATTACATATAACAAATTCAACAAACAGACACTCATCATGTCGAATCAGCCTCCCAACCAGCAACAGACAAAGCAGGTTTAGGAGACCCTCGAGAAACAGGTTTTCAGGGCTCTTCCAAAGCCGTCAATGCTCCCAACACCTCGAAGCTGGTCAGGAAGCTGATTCTACAAGACAGGCGCTGCCGTTGAAAAGGCACGAGAACCATATGTTTGGGTCGATATGGTAGGGACAGTCAGGAAATTCTTTATTGAGGAGCGGAGATTTCTACCGGGTATGTAAGAGCAAATAATATCAAAAAGATAAGTCGAGGATTTTAAGAATCATTACCTTGTGACACAACATAAACACTTTAAAAACAATTCTTTCTTTTACAGGTAACCAATGAAGGCGAGTCAACATGGGTTACAAGTTTCGCATCACTATTTTAGACAATTTGCAATTTTCTTATATCTTTCTCGGCTAAACCAAACAATAGAGGATTACAGCAATCAATCCTAGAGGAAACAAATGCATGAATTAATACCTCAGTGAATTAATATTTTAATTTACTCATTAAAATATTTTTGGAGGTAAAATATTCGGCACGAAGAACTAATCGTCCATATCTATTTTGTAGTTTGTGCAACTTTGTTTCGAAGTATTTCCCCATACTGAATTACAGTAGTTTTAATGCGGTACGATAAGAGAATAGTATAATGTAATCAGATTCTTACGGGAAATATAATGGCATATACGTCTAATGCAGGCAATCGTACCCGATACTTTATTAACAACTTCTCTTACATGTAGCGACCATGATAGACATTAGTCTAGTGTTACACCTAGATATTTTATACTTTCGACTGAGTCGAGAATATTATCACTATAATGAATACAAATATTATTATTTAGATTTTTTCTTTTATAACCAAAAAGCATCGTTTGGGTTTTATTTGCATTTAAAAACAGTCTATCTTATTTTAGCCATTTTAAGATACTGGATTTTTTTTGTGGAAATTGCATTCACAAACTTTATGATCCTTTCCATGATGAAACACTGCCGTGTCATCTGCATTGAGGAAAGCTTTGTCTTGGAATGGAGTTGCAGGTTACAAATACCATTTACATAGAGGCAAAAAATGTATTGGTCCTTGTGGAATTCCTGATTCTTGGGTCCATGTGTTATCAATGATTTTCTTGAATTTGTTTCTAACCTTCCAGAGAAGTTCTTTCCGCTTCTTAGTAAGGCTTTCATTGATGTAGACATGGTGTTTATTCTCATCGCTAAGATTCTTTAACTTGGATCATAGTAAGTCCATGCTTGGATCGTGCACTGTAGACCTGTTCTCGGGTGCGATGGTTATTGAATTTAACAATGATATTCCTGGGTGTGTGGCTATAGCTGTTCGTCCCGGTGCACGGTTTCGTCGATCCGTCGCTTTTGGATTTCTGCTGCCCAAGTGATTAGTCTCTTGATAGCTAGATAAGGAAACTCTGCCTCGTATTGCATTGTTTTAGTATATTAATAAAAGTGATATATTTTCACATATCACTATGATTTGAATTCCACTTTTGCATCTGAATATTTTCTCTTGCTTTTTTTATTCTATTATTCATTGCACAAAATTGACTTGAACCTAGTTATGGTTATTGTTATTGTATTTATGCAAATTCATGTATTGCTATACTTTTTTTGAAATATAGATACGATTTCAACGATTCGTCTATTTATGTGACCAATTTTTAAATGTTGCATATCATAAGCCCTTTTTAGACTGCCAAACACAGGACGTCCACAGGAGGACATCCCAGACCCAGTCTGGTGCGAACACAGAGTGTAATCTTTATGAAAACACGAGGTAAGGTCACGGCGCCCTTTCAGTTTGCAACTCAAACAAGGGGTGCACTCGGTGTGCAGTTCCGTCTGGGGTGATCTCGAGGTACGTTTCCGTGACAACGCCGCCAATCGGGCGCGCGCTTTTCGAATTTTGTACAAGAACAGTTTCTCATACCGAAATATTTATTTTACTTATTTCACATTCTTCGATTAAAACCTAACCTAAAAAAAAATTAGGTACATATTTGGTATTTATAGACTTAAATTTATGTTTAGAACATTCAAAACTATCATAACATGCAGTGATACGATGCAATGACATCGACAGCGCGCGCAAATCTGAATGCTGATACACAGAGCTGATACTTCCGGTTCCGGAACACACGCCGTGTGCGTGCCGAGGCGATTCAGATCGCCAAAAACACGAGGTGTCCTCCGGATGTCGTGCTAGACACACCCTAGAAACTCTAGGATGTATTTTACCTCGTGTTCACCCTTTGTTCGTGCTGTGTACACCCGGGTGTCTTTTTCCGCGTCCTTTCAGATCGCCGGTAACAGTGGATGAACAGTGGATGACGTCCGGACGTCATCCACTGTTTGAGGTTCAATCTGAAAGGGGCTATATACTCGTTGCTAGTCTAGGTCGACCTTTATGTTGTAACACACATATTGAGATAAACATGTAATTTGGGGGATGCTAGGGATGATAGCCACATCAATGTGTTTGTACGTATTAAAAGTGTGTGTACGTAGTGAACATGGACAATTGTATTCAAAGGCGATACGATTTAGAGGATGAATCTGTTTTTGAATACGAGAATGTTGTCTCCATCGCAAGCAAAAATTTCCCCTGATGACGTCATCAAAACCCGAGATGATAGAAGGTGACACTCCCTATCCTCCAGTGAGTCCAGTTTTATTGATAGAGGGAATGATGCTACTCTTCTCTTCTCCATGTCACCCCCGCTCATCACCTGATCAATCACACACGTACCATACTCCTCATCTGATGACACGACGTAGAGGTCGTCTGTCAAAGGATCGATGCAGGCATTCAGGATGGCATCAATGTGGGGGATTTCCATTTGAGCACCCTGTCTGTCGATAATGAACACTCTGTGATCTAAGGGTGAGGGTTGAGCGATGATGTGACCTGATGATAGTACACCGCGCATCAATATTATGTGTTTACAGGCGATGGTATTAATGATCTTATCATCAGCTGGGTTGATGACGTATATCTTAGACTGACCTCCCTCAGCAGCGATGATCATCCCATCCTGGTCAACAGCTACATCCACCCTTGTGTCATCACGCGTTGTGTTTCTTGGTATTGTGACGTCATTGACATGCTTCCATCGTCTGTCAAACACACTGATGCATCTTGTCAAACTGTCCCCTGCACACCCATCATTGTATTTACCGCATACTACCTTGCTATCATTCAGCAATGCACAGGAAGAAACCAATGATGTATCACTACCTGTTATCACTCTCTGATTGTCTTTAGCGTTCATATCGAACATGCATGTATGACAGTCATCTATATTTGTAATGATTACATTGCATCCATCAATGCATCCTACAATGGTTGGCGATGTGAATGTATCTTTAACTTCAATTGTATCAATGAGCATCCACTCCCCACCATACCAATCAATCCTACCATCATACCTCTCTCTTCCAGCACCCTTAACAAACCTCACACCTGATATGACCCCAGTGATTTGTTTCACCTCACCCTCATCCAGTGGTTTCTTTAGTTCGTCACTCACTGATGTAATCACACGATGCCCGTCTCTGACGACATTTTCATCGTTTTCGAGTAATGTATCGATTGTCTGTATTGTAGTCTCAGTGGTTTTTGTGTCATCTTGCCATGATATCTCCAACTTACCAATCTTTATTTCTTTCTCTTCAGCGATGTTCTTAATGTCTGTTTGAAGACCATGTTGCGTATTGTCGATAGGTTCTCGTCTTTGCACTGCATTTGTACGGTTTAATTCAAGTCGTTTTTCTCTCTCTTCATCGTTCTTTCGAATCTTTTCATTGATCTTCTTAATCTCCTCGTGAAGTTTCTGATTCTTCTCATCAATCTCATGGTTGATTTTTGTAGCATCCTCCTTCTCTCTGTCTTTGACTGTTTGGATCGCCTCATTGATTACCGAATCTACTTCACCTTTCAAAGCTTGTAGATGGGCGTCGGCGTCGTTCCTGCAGTGACGAATCTGATCTCCATAAACTCGACAAAGCTTTAATTTGTCCTTTGCCTTTTCTTTCAAATCGTTTAGTTTTGCTCTATTTTCCATGATCGCGCCCGTTATATCCTGTCGCACGCAAGACTGCTCAGGATGATCTGTCATTGTGCCTACATAACACACAGCTTCACCATGTGTTTTACAATATAGTTTGATTTCTTCATAATGCTTCTCACAATAAAGCTTGGGCCCACCCTGTCTTGCTTTTTCGGTGCATCCTTCTTTTAGGACGCAGTCATCGCAAAGCTTCTTTTTCTCGTTCACGTAGTACGAAACATACGTGAATGCCTCGTAGTTCTCTCCTTCACAGATGTCTTCTATAGAACTTAAGTTAGCCGCCATGCTGATCAGAGTATGGACCTGTAAACGAGGATAAGAACGATTCACCAGAGAGAGGTGTGTGAGAGAGAGAGACATCAAGAGAGGTTTGGAGAGAGGAGGAAGTGGAGAGAGGAGGAAGTGGAGAGAGAGAGAGGGGGAGGGAGAAACTGAGAGAGAGAGAGGGCGAAGGAGAGGTTCAGGGGACGGGGAGGGAGAGATAGAGGGAGAAGGAACGGAGAGAGAAGAAGAGATAAGAAGGGAGAAGAAGGGAGAAGAAGATAGGAAGGTGGGGAGAGAGCAGGAGAAGGGAAAGCAGGATGAGGGAAGGAGGGATAGAGGAAGGAAGAGAGACGAAGGGGTAGCCAGGGGATAGGGAAAGATCGGAAGAAGGAAGGGGGAGAGCAAAAGTGAAAAAGAAAGGATAGTGGAAGATTGGGGAGTGAAGGAGATGGAGAAATAGAGGGAGGTATAGAGAAAGAAAAGAAAGGATAGACGGAGCGAGAGAAAGAGAAGACAGTTACCTCAAATAGTCATATTAAGTTATACAAGTTTGTTTTAATGTTAATGGATGGCAGTGTATTTCCACAGGTGAAATTTGAAATAGATTAACAATTTGAAATTAAAAGTTATTTTAATCATTCATCTAAACAATAACTTGTGTGATCTTAAATTGTGAGGATTTTCATCGGCAACAACCATCGATAACTTTAATTTGTATAAAGGGAAATTAATAGTTTATTTCAGTGTAAGTTATCAAAATGTTAATTATACATGCATTGTCCGAAACATTTGTTCTTTCTACAGGCTTTCTCTTGATTAGAAAGAAGGGAACTAATATATTTATTAATAATATTTGTATAAATCATAATAATTGACCAAATTAGTCATTTTCTAGCAAACTTTAATCTTGTTTTTTTACATAGATTTAGGATTGTGTGCGCGATCCTATAGCGATATTATGATTTGATATTATAAAGTGGCCAATACATGTCGAACAATGTACGCTGT
Source organism: Strongylocentrotus droebachiensis (assembly GCA_035222895.1). Classification (NCBI taxonomy): domain Eukaryota; kingdom Metazoa; phylum Echinodermata; class Echinoidea; order Camarodonta; family Strongylocentrotidae; genus Strongylocentrotus; species Strongylocentrotus droebachiensis. The sequence continues at coordinate 27,955 of JAVYIG010008913.1, read as the reverse complement.
GCTTTATAACTGCAAGGAAGAGCTGCTACATTATATTAAATACATTTTGCATTAGAGTGGAATAAACTCTTTAATTGTGTTTCCAAACCAATATTATGATGCGTTTTATAGATCGCGTTAACGACCACACATGGTGTATTATTACATCAAAACAGTGCGTACTCCCAAAACAGCGTACCCAACTTTGAAAGCTTATGATTATAACCTATGTGACCTTCAATAATATTTCATGGGAAAAGGGGCACGAGCACTCTTGTTCCCTTCGTAGCTACGCTATTTCATATTGTAAATATAGCGATGCATAAAGCTTTTTATCTGTTAAAGAAAATAATACTGGAGTTCATGGAAGGAACTTAATATCTCAGACTGATGGACATGTATATACATTGGCTTTTGTAGTTGTAGTTTGCATGTTAGAGAAACTTATGCTAAGAAGTATACATAATATAGTATGCAGATCTAACTGGCTACATGATAATCCCATTATGACCTGTATGTAATAACTTTATACTGCAGGTTCTAACATAACTAAAAGAATGGTAAACTTACCCCTTGACAAACGTATTGTAGCACAGGAATGAACTCTGTAAAGGCCACAGTACAGCAATATTCGTGTTTATATTTTAATATTTACCTAATCATGGCACATGGATATCATTAGAGCGGTACATGAATGGTTTACATGCAATAGTAAGAAAGTCAAAGCCTCGTGGAAATAAAGATTTCGCAATATTTGTTCAAAGGAAGTGAGAGCAACGAAAGTTCTGCCAGCGGAAGACCAGACAGACTGAATATGTGAGCAATGCGTTTGGAATAAGTGCTCAGTAGAGTCCACAGAGGAGCAATATTCATGAAGAGTTCAACATGCAATAGTCAGAAAGTCAAAGCCTCGGGGAAATAACGATTTCGCAATATTTTTTAGAAGAAAATTTGAAACTTCCTTTAAATGAAAAAAAGAGGAGCTGAATAGGTGAAGCAATGCCTTTGAAATAAGTGCTCAATATTTATATTTAGATGATAACCCCTTCATTGACAGTATGCAGTGTTTGTATAATCCTAGTTCAAGAAATAAACGAGAAGATTCTATAGACAGGCGGCTGTCTTGCTAAATTCTTCCATTTCGTGACCACCAAAAAGGGTGGGCACCAAAATGTCATGAAAATAAAGAAATAAATGTATTATTAATACTATTACTTTTCACAAGCTTTTTGCTTGTACGTTAACTCATAAATGAATTTAAAAGGGATAAGAATGATATCTGAATCGTATTTAACATCGTACATATAGAGCCAATCAGTATCGCCGTACTTACTTTCCTGGGCAATATGTGATCAATATTGACCAATCACGAACGACCATAGTAAAGTTACACATAGTAAGTCGCGTTTATTCCGTATTTATTCAGTGTACAACATGGCGTCCTCCACGGATAACGAGTGCACTCCGGTAGACGGAGGGAAAATGTGTTTAATGTGCATTTTCCCTGCAAAAAAATCTACTTTGGTACCTTTTTCGAATAAAACATGGTCACGTTTTTTATAATTCGTCGACATATGGAAGGATCTAGTAGAATGATTATGACTGTGGCCATGGTGAAATGCCAATTCCCGTCGATGCAGGGTTTCATCAAATGTGTTGTGCCAGATTTACCGACAAGCAAAGCCAAAGGATAGAGAGCGTGACAAACAATATGAAAATAGAGAGAGAGAGAGCAACTTGGGGCTAGTAGGCCTAGTGGTAAGTAAGAAATAGATTATCTACAGTTATATTTTGAAATATTCATGTAATTTTGGCCTAAAATTAGTAAAAATGTAACTAAAAATAAAATAGTGCTTTAGTTTTAGTGGCGCTAGTTCAGAAGTCTAGATCTAGTCTAGAGCAGTAGATCTAGAGGGTCTATCCAAAATTTGACCCGTAACTCCGGCGAGGAGTTGAGCCAAAACATACCCAAAACATACCCAAAATGAAGTAAATATTCATCAAAATTCCAAATAAAGATCATGAGTTAAAACTTAAAAGTTGTTATGTTTATTACCTGTTTCGTGTCAATTATCTTGTTATTTTTGGAGTATTTTTCGGGAAAACGTTGGTATTAGTACAACTAGGCCTACATGTGTACACTTTTTTACAGGTTTTACGGCAAACTGCTGCACATTACAAGTGCAACTGATGGTGGGTTGCAGGCAAGCGCGCGCCTGTGTGAAGTTATCTACTGTAATAAGGATCTGAGAGTACGGTAGATAACTTTTATGTAAACTTGTGAAAAATTCTAATTTGTTTTCCTGTTGTCTCTTTTCTTTTGTTTAGCATCTACTGGTCAACCAGCCAACACCATAGACATTCTAGATGAAGACAATTAGGCCTTAAGACAATAAGGGCAGTCATCAACCCTTCAAAAAACGTAGACTAGCATGGGTATGTGTAGACCAAAAGGGGTGACAAGCAAGATCGAAGAATGTACTACCAAGCATATGTGTCTTTTGTAAAAAGGACAAGACTATCACTTGCAGAGTATCCATAAAATGAAGAAAAGAAGGGCTGATCAAATACTCAACCATAGAAGCAGCAAATTTACTGCAGGCAGCCAAAGACAACAAGAATACGGGACTTCTTCTGGGACTTCTTCTTCAAATCCAAGACAAGGACTGAGTGGCAATCAAAGTCCAATATCATGCCTCCTGTTATAAGGATTTTACTCTGTATTTAAGCAAGCCATCAATCACTCAAGCCATTACCACAGAAGACTCAAAGTACTCTGAAGCATACACCATATTTTGCTCTACTGTCAAAAACCAAAATAATCGATATCAAGGAAAAATGCAAGCTGTTTATTAAGCAGATGAAGAAAACTCATGATATTGGTGCCAGTACATACATGTACAAGACAGGCAACTTGAAGTCACACCTCATGAAAACCTTTTCCCAGTTGTGCTTTCTTCAACCACACATGGGGAGTCAAGGTCATCTTGTGTATGTGAATGACATATCTAGAGAAGTGTTGGTGGAGGATAGGAAGTTGCTTCATGAAGTAGTGTATACTGTAGCACAACTGACATATCAGAAACGACGTCAACATATGTAGCTGCTTAGCGAACTCTATCCCATGGACAGATTTGTGCTACTAGGATCAGGATGAACTGCTCCAACGTTGGTGGTCAACATGATATCAAGGATGAAGATGGAGAGTGTTGAATCAGACATTGAAGAGGACTGATCATCAGGTAACCGAGTGCCATTTGTAGCTGCTTAGAGAACGCTATCCCAAGTATGGATTTGTGTAAACGTTTCTTCATATTTTGTTAAGATATCGGCTTTCTCATTTTTGTACCGGTAATACAAAAGTGGTACACTGTAACAAAATATATAAAGAACTTGAGCAGAAAACTTGCTACATGATGACACGCCTCAATCTGTATGTAAATGTCTAGGCACTCAGCTTATTTCATTCATATGCAGGTGTCCATGTGACCATAATTCCATCTATTCAAGTGTGTTAAGAAAAAGAATAGGATAACGTTCTATAGTTATTAGTACATATCTGAATATTTGAATATTCATTATTTTGATGGCGCTTCTGGTCAAGTTCTTGCATACAGTTTTTTATAAAGTTTTCCCAACATTTTGTTTGCATCTTTGCTGTAGATATGTAGTTTATATATCATAAAGTTAGAGAAAGAACTTGTCTAGCAACTTAGCAAGATATTCCACATTTTCATTCACCTTTAAGTTTTGTGGATAGCAAGGCGTAAAAGTATTGTTATTGCTGATCATTAAGGAAGCTGGACAATTTTAGCCGGTCAATTTTATTTCTTTGACCTGTCCAAGAAAATCAATAGTCATCATGTTTACAATTACAGTGAAAACTGTTTTTAGCAAGATCATTGGGACCAGGAAATTTTGCTTGTTAAAGCAGGTACATTATCAGTAGCCAATATAAACAATATAAGAGAAATCGTATTGGGACTGACAAAAGTAGAACTTTTGTTATCAGTGGCGTAATGAGCATAAATGAGCGGAGGGGGGGGGGGGGCAAGTGAAGGAAAATTTAAACAAACCTGGAAAATCATGTCTTTTCAGCAACATTTGTAAATTACTGGTATCGAATTAGAAATGAACCATGTGTGAAATTTATTTGCCCCCCCCCCCCCATCAGTATGCCAGTGTTTGTTATAAATATATTTATACAGTTTCCACTGTAGTAGAACTCAGTCAACTCACATACATGTCCAACTCACCAACTGTAAGAAAATACATGTTTTGTAAAAGGAATTACCAGAGTATCGTCCTTTTTTTTTTTTTATAGATATCGTCTTTTGTTTTTGTTTCTTGTTTAAAAAACCTGGAAAATCATGTCTTTTCAGCAACATTTGTAAATTACTGGTATCGAATTAGAAATGAACCATGTATTAATTTTATTTGCCCCCCCCCCCCCCATCAGTATGCCAGTGTTTGTTATAAATATATTTATACAGTTTCCACTGTAGTAGAACTCAGTCAACTCACATACATGTACAACTCACCAACTGTAAGAAAATACATGTTTTGTAAAAGGAATTACCAGAGTATCGCCCTTTTTTATTTTTATAGATGTCGTCTTTTGTTTTTGTTTCGCTGTTTTTTTTTATTAACATGGTACATTATTGGAATCTAATGCAATACTAGTACATTTATGTCCCAATAGAGGACTACCGGTAGTCAGTTTTATTTAAACTTTGCAGAACTATATGTTTACAATATATTGCTTTTTGCATCTTTTTGAAAGAAATTATAAATATCGATTGATGATACAAGCAATACAAGATAAAAGGATTTCTGTAACTCAGTAGATGCTTTTTACCTTTTTTGATATTGATTTTTCTAATAACATGCTAAATGGAAATATAAATACAGAATAGAAAAGAAATGTTCATGATATACTATCTCATAAATATGATATAATATTGATTTATAAAGTGCAGAAACTATGTTATTCTCCTGCCCCCCAAGAGCTCCTGTTATAATTAAGGTATTATAAATATTTAAATGAAAAGGTGTGTATTGTAATTGTTAGTACATGATATTAGACCTGTTGGAAAATGATTATTTTGTTTTCCTTTACATCATTATCATCAATTTCATGTCTCACATGATCAAGTTACTCATATTCTGATGCTGCAGATTGTTATCGATATTATAGAATTTGAATACAATGTCACATGTGTACATGTGTGGATACTTTAGTAATCTTGTTGAAACTACTGTTAGAGACACTATGTGTTAGAGACACTATGTTTAAAGGAGAGACTTTGAAAGAGAAAGAGAGAGAGAGAGAGGAGTGTGGGAGCTATGGAAAGATACAATGCGAAAGAGGGATGAAAGAGGGAAAACAATTAAAAAAAGAAGTTGAGATGAGCGTGTATCGATGTAATAAAGGGGATAATAGTTGTTAATAATGATTATAATATCAATAGGAATGATTGCAATAATTATAATAATAATAAGATCACTATAATATATTCTTGATATTATCATTATTATATCATTTCCTTTATCATGTTCCATGAGATTTTAGTGAAATAGAATTTGAGAAGTAATGTTACCCTGTATATAAAGTAGAAACATTTGCAGTAAAGCAAGGGGAAAATACATTTTGAGTGTCCCTCGAATAGGATGTAAATCATAGTTTACATTATACTTTATTTGAAGCTAGGTTTTCAACATGGATTTACATCATATTCTCCCTCACATATCAAAAAGAAGAGTTGAAAGACACACCTTTTGTCTAATTTTCCATTTTTGGACTCAAGAGGGCGACAAACATAATTATAAAAAACCTTAAAATCATGATAACTCATTAATGTGCAAGAATTGAGCTTGTGAAAAAATATATGTTGTTTAGAGGGTCATACTACTTCATCAAACAAAAGGAAACAAAATCCCTAGATGGTGGTCACGAAATCAAAAAAATAGACATATAAAACCTCTATGGCCTGCTGTCTACTAGTCTTGTTTTCCCTTGGGATATATAATTTGGCTCAGGAATATCATTAGAGTGGCATACAAACAGTTCAACATGCTAAAGGACAAAGTCTGGGAAATTGATACATCTTTTGACATGAAATCCTGTTCAAGTATGGTGGCCCTTCAGTTAATCCTAATAAGTCCGGGCTATTTGAGGTCTTAATGCGGCCGATAGAGGGAGGGGGGGGGGGGGGGCATTATGCTCCCCCTAAGATCTCGGCCTAGGAATGTTCAATTAATGTGAAAATTAGCATGGTGATATATTGAAGTATATTGAATATGATGGTATTGTTTATTTTATTTCATGTTTATTTATTTATTTGTTATTAATGATTTTATGACAATATGCATTTTTTGGGGGAAATATACTTACAATACAATTCAATAGAATAAAGTCATTTCTAAAGCGCTCTTACAAACTAACAGTTGTCTCACAGCGCTTTTCATAAGAAATTATCGAAGAAGTTGTTGATCATGGTCAAAGAGGATAGTTTAGAGATATTTTTGGAAGACATCCAGCGAAGGTGATAATCAAATAAAACGTGGAAGCTCATTCCAGAGTCGAGGAGCCAATGCATGGGAAGCACTGTCGCAAGCTTTAGAGTATGTTCGAGGAACGTGTAGCAGGGTGCTGTCAGTACAAGAGCGAAGGCCAGAACGAGCAGATTGCAGGGTACGATGAGAGAGTTGAGATACACTGGAGCTTTGTTTTGGATGCATTGGAGACAACGTCGGGATCTTTATCACACAATGCGTTGCTTGATCGGAAGCCAGTGTAGTTCTTTAAGCGACGGGGTGACATGATCGTGCTTTCGGGCCAATAAGATCAGCTTTGCTCCGCGATTCTGTATCTTCTGGAGACGCTGTATTTGTGATGACTTGATCCCATAAAATAATGAATTGGCATAGTCAAGACGAGACAACACAATAGCTCGGACAGCATGCTCACATGCTTTCGCATCTACGAAAGGTCTAATACGAGCTATAATTGATAGGTGGTAGTTAAGTCCGCGACAGAGGGATGACACGTGACGATCCATCTTGAGTGCTGAATCAAACTCCACACCAAGACTTTTTGCAGCAAATGTTGGATGATCGAGAGGCCAGAAATCGACAGTTTGACATCAGACACATACTGCCGTGCTTGTGGGGTAGATACTACAATAAACTCAGTCTTGTCACAATTTAGCTTCAACCTATAAAAAGCCATCCATTTTTGTAGATACTCAACACAGCTTGATAAAGATGAAAGAGCATGCATGGTTCACATTTGGGAGAATGACATATTTTGATTGACATGTGATGAAATGTTGTCACCTAACACCCGAACCATAGGTCCGCACATAACAAATTCGGTATCAAAATGTGCGGGAGACATGAGGAAAAAACTCACTACATTTCAGGGCTAAAGGTTCAGGGGTTGTGATGCAGCGGCAAAAATTCGACAGGGGAATGGGGGTGCATTGTGGCCCCCGGCCATATTAGGGTTAAAAATGATAAAGAAGTGATCATTAAAGATATTAACCTCTTAGCCTCTATAAAAAGATTTGTATTCTGCGCAACCTATTATATTGAATTGCTGGGTTTGTTCAAATCGTCAATAGTGCATGATAGCCAGTGAACATTGAAATTATAAGAGGAATTAAATGTCTATAACAAATTTGTATTTATTTATCATTATTCTATTGAAGATGTTTAGTGACATTTAATGCAAGGGATCTTTAATGAGCTTTAACCAAGTTCCCAAAGTATTTTGTACAGGGTATAAAGGTATAGGAAAGAAATGTAGCGCACATGAATTGGTTTGAGTGTACGTGTTTGTTTATATTAAAATTATATGAGTTCTGTTATTAACCTGTACAAAGACCATGCATTGAATACGAGGACAGCGGTTTTCAAAGGCAGGTGGTCTTCCTATACAGGTCGATGAATGGGAATACATCTTATGCTCTATTAGAGCCTGGATGATGTCTAGAAGTTAAAATACATGGATGATACATAAACACATACAATAACAACTCAATTATTCATAACCCTTGTAAATGTTATGTTCGTTGTTTTGTTGTAACTCAAGAATGATAGTTTGACTGGTTGAATTAGCGCCTTTGTTGAATGCTTTTCGATGAAAGCTTTGATATGTCACAATCTCCAGAAACTAAAATCTAAACAAATGATTTTTCTTGTTAAATACTTGAACTTAAACGATACACACATGCTACTAAGGGTGTGGATAATTTAGTAGTTAACTGGACATCTACATGTCTTAAATAAGTAGTAATGAATAGTCTGCTGAGAGCCAGAAGGGTGTTAAATCATATACTTTGATTGTAAGGTTAATATCCTTCAGGCTCCAATAAGCATGGCATTGTGTTGCCTTTGATCATTCCATTCCGTGTGTTGGACTACTACATGTAATTGCTTCTTGATTTTTTTGGCAATTCTGCACATTATGTTATTAAGAATATCCGTTTACGATAAACTGTCAATTTGTGGAAGATTTTATTAATTATATGGATTATTTGTATTACCATCATTCATTCTTAAATGTTCATTGAAGGTTGTGCATTGTGCTTTCTTAACACGCAAAACCACCTAACAAAACAAATCTGCAATGTACAATGTGTTAATGTGTCCCAAATAATATGTGACTTTTATCCATTCATTTCAATCAAAACATGATCACCTGATATGATCACTAACTAATCTTCTGTCCGATATTACTAACGTAAAATATTGGTCATGTCATTAGCTTTCTCATTTTGTTATGAAATATATAAACAAAACATGTTTTGTATGGTACACATTGCACATATATATTAACAATGTTGTTGTAGCATGTGTCATACATGCAATTCTCAAGAGTCGTTAAAGGTTTCTTTCTCTCTCTCTCTCCCTCGCTCTCTTTCTCTCTCTCCCTCGCTCTCGTTCTCTCTCTCTCTGTCTCTCTCTCTGTCTCTCTCTCTTTATCCCTCTATTTATTCCTTTCTCTCCTTCTCTCTCTCTCTCTGTATCCCCTCTCTCCGTTTGTCAATTATTTGCCGCTGTCCATGTCAATGCCCTGACCCCCTCTTTAAATATTGTAACAAATCAATCAGGTCAAACTTCTTTTTCAGTTAATTTCCTATCCGAATTCCTCTCATTTTAAAATATCTGATGAAACTCACAATGACACGGTTTCCCTCATCATTTGAAGACAGGTTTTATTAAAGGCCAAGTCCACTCTAAAAATAACGTGCCATCAATAGAAACAGAAAATCAAACAAAGCAATCGAAAAAAGTTTGAGCAAAATTGGAAAACTTTTCTCCCTAAGAATCGTATTTCTTCATACCAGCATCCAAGTTAAATTGATAATAGTATGTTTTTGTGTGAATGCACTAATATAGAGTATTTTTTCCAGTTTAATCATGACAAATGTGAATTTTGATAAACGTTTTATATACAAATCGATAACTATGAATATACAATATCCAGAAAATAGTATGAATTCTTCAAAATTCATAAAAGATTTTGTGAAATGTAAAGCACGCAATATGATACAAATCATATAACCTTATCAAAGGCATGGGGTAATCAAGTTTTGAAGGATAAAATGGGAAATTAAAGGGATTAAGCATTTGATAAATAACAAGAACATGACGTCACATACAAAACCATGTTGGCAATTTGTGTTGTGATTCTCATTGTTTCATAGTTCTACACACTTTTTCAAAATCATTACTTTCTTATTAGTTTTCCGATTATGCTCAAACCTTTTTTGATTGGTTTGTCTGATTTGTCTGCTTCTATTGAACGTTGGTTATATTTCGAGGGGACTGGCCCTTTAAGCGTAAGGTCATCAAATAATTTGAGCAACGCCCTGGAGCAGGGCAAATGCAATGGTTGGCCCTGGTGTAATCACCACGCTATTTTTGGGTACAACAGTATTTTGAACCAGCAACCTTTACAACTTAGCCATTATGACGTCAGAATTTCATTGGTACTCTCTCCTACAACTTTTTCATGACTGTGTAATATGAATGGTCTACTGATAGATAAGAAAACTGTGCAAATTATTTCAATGATATAGCATGTTCATTTTTATTTATCTACCCCAGACTAAATATATCAAATAAATAAAATGACAAACACGAGATAAAATCATGCAATAATACATATTATATTGTACATATAATAAAAGATGAATACCCCTCCCCCGAACAAAATAAACAACATGAAACATAAAAAGGCAAACGACAATTACATTTTAACTAGCAAAGGAGAGTAGTGGTAGCGAGTAGTGATATGTGGACTGGCATACCATATAATACAGTGATATTCATATTCTGATTGAGTGAGATGAAAGAATTTTATAGCCATCAACCTAGACAATAAAGATCAACATAATGTTATATAGTTATTAACAATCAACAAAGTTGAATCTTACAAATGCTGTGAATTCTGCTGATATGTACATTTCTTGGGCATACTTGTAATGTGAATATTAAGTTATTGATACATGTTCTGAGCTTACCATCGCTATACAATACATTGTAAGCCATCATCCTCATCATCGTCATCCTCATTAAGTTGCAGCATTTTTATATTATGTGTGTAATTTTTGTTTGATAGCAACATGTATGTTCCAACATGCCTCAAAGCAAAAACACAAATGATCCATAATCAGTATAATTTATATGTGATGATTGTGAGCGATGATAAACTGTAAAGCTTACATGTATTTTGATTTTTTATATGTGCTTTTTAAAGCGAATAAAGAACTCTTGAATTGAATTATTGTATCTGTTCTATAAAACTACGTACCAAATAATGATATTTCCCATAGCGAAATTATACAATCAACAATATCAACAAATGTACATGTACTTGATATTATGCTGATATGACCGTAATATGAGCGTTTAAGTAATGTATATACTTTCTTAATAGATAATGAAACTTCACCCTATTTAATTGTTAAATTATTCAGCCTAACATATATACTTCTTCTTGGATACATATATTAACATATCTCATAATAAATTAAAAGTTAACAACATTTAATGTTGCAGCAACTAAGTATTTTGCAGCTATTTACATGGAGTGTTTGTGTCATTTCATTTGTATAGCATCGCTTCTATACAACTGCAGACAAAAATTAAGATATATCGTAGGAAACCGATATAGCCAACAAATTTGAATCATACAAATACTCGGTATTATTTCGCTATGTACATGTTGTTAGCATACTTGTAACGTGAATGATTTCGTAGAAAATAACACGTTTATGAAGCTCATTTGATTTTTTTATTAATTATTATAATTGAAAATACCTGTTAGATACACATATCAACAGATCTCATACAAGAAACAAAAGTTGCCCAAAGATAGTATTATGCAGCTCTGTACATGTTTTGAGTGTGTTAGACAACATAAGTCTGCAATTATTTTAATATTGTAGCATTAGCCTTCCAAAATTACCTATTAAAGGTTTACATGTTCCATTGCAACATTATGAAATCGAAAGTGTTGAATCGTACGAATACTTATTAGTGTACTGCTATGAACATATCATGAAAATACTTTTATAATGTAAATATATTTTGATAGATAAGGAGACTTTGCAACATTATTGATTGTTATATTATTCAGACATTCTAACAAATAAAGTTGTTGGATACATTTATATCAACATGAATAATAGCAAATTCATAGATTGAGCAAATTGAATCATAAAACAACAAAAAGTAAGTATAATATAGCTGTTTACAAGTTGTGAGCATGTTAAAAGACAAAACAATGCAACTCATTATTTTGGCATCGCTACTAAGGAACTACACATTCAAAGCGAAAAGTGTCATAGAATATTCATAAAATAACAACGTTAAATCTTACAGATAATGGTTATCATGCAGTTATATACATGTTTACATGTTCTGAGCATATTTAAAACGCATATTCCTGCATGATAGATAACAATGCCATGCAATCTAAAGCATATTGTTTTAAACGGTTTGTTAAAAATATCGACAAGACAAAAGATGTATCAATCAATTTGTTATCAGTAGTATAATTGGTAGAAAGTGTTTTGGCCTGCTACCCCTCCCCCACAATCGTAAAGAAATGTATATATCTTGTTAAATCATGACTATAAAACACATATGATTGATTGATTGATTGATTGATTTGATTTATTCGTCAACAATGTGGAAATATGCTTCCAATCAGCATTACAATAATACAAGAAACAGAGTACAATAATATGTAACATGCAAAACAATTAAACAAACAATTTCAGAACAGAAAATATCTCGGCATTTCACATAAATAATTGTTACGCAATCCAAAATGGTTTAACCTGATTAGAATGATGATTATAAATGTCTCTCCACTGCTTTTAATGGGCTATTCAATATTTTGGTTCTTAAGCTTTATGAGAACAGTTTATAAATTTAAATAATTATGATCATTATTGCTATTGTTATTATTATTGTTATTATTATTATTATTGTTATTATTATTAATTTTATTATTATTATTATTATCTCTTAACGAATGGGTTGAACATGTGGATAGAATTTGATACGAAGGATTGTCGGAAGCGTGCCCGGTTTGTGCGTGGGACGTTTAGTCGAATTCCAGAACGATTGAACGAATACTGGGTGTTGAGAGGGTGACTTTGGTCTTTCATGATTTTGTTTGTTTTGGACATGACTCTCTGTTTATATCAGTCAAATCATGCCCTATCACTCTCTGTGCCGCTCGTCGCACCCTGTCTAAGCGAGTCCGGTTCTTTTGGGTCCCATTTCCGTTAAAAAAAAGTGTATATGATTTGATTTCTCTAGCTGAAAAAACGATAAATACCTTTTAAGCGAATAAACCTATACCTATAACCTAAACCTATAAATGAGCGTGTATCGTGTACATGCTTGTTTTTTGTTTAGCCATATAAGAACAGTAACATAGTATAGAGTCAGAGTTTACTCCCTTTTAGCTCTAAACTGATTACATCAGTGTAGTATATTAACAATTAATTTTCCTTTATTGTCGTAAGATATGTCCATACAAATAAATGTACATATAATATATTAACATATCTCTCAATCGCAAAATTATAAAAAAACAAGAACAAGAAAACAAATTAAATCTTACAAAAAAATAATACTCTTTAGAATGCAGTTATCTACATGTACACGTTATGTGTGTATTAAAGCATATAAGCATATGTGATATGAATAGTCTTTTGGTAAATAGGAAGGTTATGCAACCTTTTTCTTTTATTTGATAATATTTATTTTATTTCAATTTCCCGCTGATAGGTGACGGATCAAGGCGAAAATATCGGGTTGGATAGAAATATAATGAAAGGGGCTCTCCTGTGTGGACTGCCCTTAGCAGAACACAATGAATTATATCAACATTAACAGAGAAAAAATGTAAATGTCTAAGTTTGAATCTTCTTTAATCTTTGTATAATGCACGAATTAACATATGTTGTTTGTTTGTTTTGTTTGTTTGTTTTATTTCCACTTTTTCATATCAATACAAAGAAACATACAAATAAATATAATGAATAACATGTAAGTTTGACAAAATTTGTTTCTAGTTAAAATAAAAGTTTCATACAAAAGGAAAAAGCAGGAGACCACATGTCGTAAGCGTAAATGACCATGGCCTCTGCCGAGTTAACAAAATAAAAGAACAACCCATGCAACTGCATTGTATTCACTGTTAAATAAGATATAAGTGAAGTAATTAAAAGTGAGCATGGCTGAATTAATTTTGGGTGAAAATAACAAAACAAATTTAGTGACATATTTCGTGTTGAGAAGTGCATTTGTGCAAGGTGCAACAATTTAGCTTGGTGGAACAAAAAGAGACTAATACCGTGATATTAATTGTGTGTTGGTTTCAGTTACGGGTGATAATATTAATTGTATGCAGGGTCCATTCCTGTTGACAAAGACAAAGTTATGAGCAAATGTCGTGTAAATAGTATCTTGGCAGATTAGGAAACTCTATATCGTATTGCATTATTAAAGTATTTCAATACAAGTCATTTATTTTCTCCTAAAGTCACTATGATTTTATTTCTATTTTTGCATTTTTGTATTTCCTCTTGCTTTTTGTATTTCATTTGTTCAAACCTGGCTAGAACCTGGTTAGGGTAATGGTAATTGTACTTAATGATTACAACACAATAATAGGGCGGTTGGTTATCGTGGCTATCAAATAATCTTATCTATTATTCCATGTAATAACACAAATATTTAGATTTACATGTAATTATTGTGATGCTAGTGGTGATAGCCATATCATTTTTGTATGTACATACATGTAAATACAAAGTGCACGTGGAAAATTGTAATCATACAGGAATTGATTTAGATCAATAACAGTGATAGATTTTCTCTTGCTTTTTGTATTCTATTATTTATACTACAAACTTGGCTTGAACCTGAGTATGGTGATTGTAATTGTACTCATGTAAATTCATGTATTGCTATATTTTTCCTTGAAATTAAGAAATGATAACAATTCATTTTGTCATGTGGAAAGTGTTTATCCTGTTTACCTATGTACGTGTTAAAATACACAATAGAGATATGCATGTAATTATTTGGATGCTAGTGATGACATCATGTCATCCTATCTTAGGAACTTAACATGATGGAACCATGATCAAATGAGGGTTTTCTAGTCTGTAAAGATTGAAGCGAAATTAGTACATCAAAATAATATTTTGTAGATATCAGGTGTTTACGTACATGCATGTGTATACGGTGTGAACATGGACAATTGTGATTAAACGAAATTTGATTTAGAGGTTAAATCTGTTTTTGAATACGAGAATGTTGTCTCCATCGCAAGCAATCAGTTTCCCTGATGACGTCATCATCACCCGAGATATTAAAAGTTGACCCATCCTTTCACTCATTGTTGTTGATAGAGAAAATGATGCTACTCTTCTCTTCTCCATGTCACTCCCACTCATCACCTGATCAATCACACACGTCTTGTACTCATCATCTGATGTTACGACGTAGAGGTCGTTTGTCATAGGATCGATGCAGGCATTCAGGATGGCACCACTGTGGGGGATTTCCCTTTGAGCACCCTGTCTGTCTAAGATGAACACTCTTTGACCTGCTGGAGAGGGTCGAGCGATGATATGACCTGATGATAGTACATAATGCAACATTATGTTCTCTTTACATGTAATGGTATTCATGATCTTACCATCAGCTGGGTTGATGACGTATATCTTAGACTGACCCCACTCAGCAGCGATGATCATCCCATCCTGGTCAACATCTACATCCACCCTTGTGTCATCACGCGTTGTGTTTTTTGGTATTGTGACGTCATTGACGTGCTTCCATTGTTTGTCATACACACTGATGCATCTAGTCAAACTGTCCCCTGCACACTCATCACTGTATTTACCGCATACTACCTTGCTATCATTCAGCAATGCACAGGAAGAAACCAATGATGTATCACTACCTGTTATCACTCTCTGATTGTCTTTAGCGTTCATATCGAACATGTATGTATGAAAGCTACCTGATGTTTCATCTGTGATGATCACATTGCATTCATCAATGCATCCTACAATGGTTGGCGATGTGAATGTATCTTTAACTTCAATTGTATCAATGAGCTTCCATTCCCCATCATACCCATTTATCCTCCCATCATACTTCTCTCTCCCAACACCCTTCACAAACCTCACACCCGATATAGTATCAGTGACTTGTTTCACCTCACCCTCATTGAGTGGCTTCTTTAGTTCATCACTTACTGATGTCATCACATGATGCCCGTCTTTGACTACATTTTTATCACCTTTGAGTACTGTGTCAAGTGTCTGAATTGTAGTCTCTGTGTTTTTTGTGTCATCTTTCCATGCGTTCTCCAATTCACCAATCTTTCTTTCTTTCTCCTCAGCGATGTTCTTAATGTCTGTTTGAAGACCATGTTGTTTATTGTAGATTGGTTCCCGTCTTTTTTCTGCATTTGAACGGTTTAATTCAATTCGCTTCTCTCTCTCCTCATCGTTCTTTCGAATGTTTTCATTGATTTTTTGAATCTCCTCGCGAAGTTTTGCATTCTTCTTATCAATCTCCTGGTTGATTTTAGCAAGATCCTCCTTCTCTTTGTCTTTGTCTGTTTGGATCGCCTCATTGATTACCATATCAACTTCATCTTTCAAAGCTTGAAGGTGGGTGTCGGTGTCTTTCCTACACTGATGAATCTGATCTCCATAAACTCGATAAAGCTCCAATTTGTCCTTTGCCTTTTCTTTTAGAATGTTTAGTTTTGCTCTACTATCCATGATGGCGCCCTCTATATCCTGAAGCATACAAGGCTGCTGATGATCTATCATTGCGCATAATTGGCATACTGCTGCACCGTGTGTTTTACAATACAGTTTGATTTCTTCACCATCATGCTTCTCACAATACAGATTGGGCCTACCCTTTCTAGCTTTTCCGATGCATCCCTCTTTGGAGGCGCAGCCATCGCAGAGCTTCTTCTTCTCCTTCACGTAGTACGTCACATCTGTGATTGCTTCACAGTTCTCTCCTTCACAGATGTCTTCTGCAAAGCTGAAGTTCGCCGCCATCTTGATCAGAGTATTGACCTGTAGAAAGAATAATTCTCAAGAGAGAAGAGGGAGAGAGAGAGAGACGGCGAGGGGGAAAGAGAAGTTGGTAGGTTGAATGGAGGAGGAATAGACAAAGGCGGAACAAAAGGAGAGAAGAGGGTGGAATGAAGGGATATATAAGAGGGAGAAGAAGGAGAGGGGAGGAGTGATGGGGGAGCCACGGAGGGAGGGAAAGAAAGAGGATGAGAACGAAAAAGAAAAGGTTATTGAAATCACTCTGTCAATATTGCATACTCATGTTAATGTATATATATGCATATAAATGGAATTTGTGTTTTTTAAAATCAAATGTGGAAATAAAGCTTGAACTTGAACTTGAACTTGATGATACTTATAGTCTAAAAGGGAAGTATTTAGTTGTCATCATTTTCAACTTGAAAGAAAATACTGTTTTATATCATGTGATATGATAGATGATAAGGTACACATATTTGAAATAATGCCTCTTGTCAGTGGCGCATCTTGAGTTCAGTATTTGAGGGGGGGGGGGGGGGGTGTGGGTTGCTAGTCTTTAGATGTGTTGTGGTCCAGTGGGTAAGTCACTCGACTGCAGATCACAAGTTACTGGGTTTAAATCCCAGCGCGATACCAACGTCCTTTCTTAAGACATTAATCTACATTTGTCACTCTCCAACCAGGTGTTAAAATTGGAACCCGGTAAGATTGGAAAAATAATGTAGTTTGCTCAGCATTGTGAGCGTCTGTAAAATGACGCCTGGCTGGAATGCTCCCCAGAGAATGGAGAATGTGCATACATTGTGTGCGGGCAAGCCTGAATCCGATGACTGGGGTAATACCATATCTGCAAAACGCTCAGAGACATCGTCCATGCTACATAAAAGTGATCTATTTTTTTTAGTTCACTACATCAGTGTTTTTCAACCACCTATATTTCTTTTGTTTACGGTACAATTATTAAAGGAGTTTTTGGAGTTTAGGAGTTGAACAGTTTCGCGTTACCCCGATCAAAAATTAGTGAACAAGTATTTTTTTTTTCATTCTATAATATCGGCACATTTGTTATTTATTCATCAATATACACTATATAAAATGTAAGGTTATATATTCGGTCATTTCGTTGCCAGGAATCATCCCGAGTTATCCATTTTGCGATAATTAGGGCGACGGGGGCTAAAAGTAAGACACTTCGTATTGGTATCAATTTCATTTCGATACAATAAATATTCGGGTGCCGTGCTGCCTCGATCAACACGATATTCGGGCACATGATCATATCATCATATATATTTAGCATCTTGCAGTTTCTGAAGCTGACGATGTCCAAAATATATATTTTAAATATAAGCATGACAGACCCGCGGCACCTTGGTCGAAAAAAGCTGTACTTAATGGTCGAAATTTGGGGAGGCAGACTGAATAGGCCGGGATTGGATTTACCCCTTGCTCCTTTAAAATGGTAAAATTCTGCATTTTAAAGTGAACCTGACACACATGCATACGTTATCGTTCTCCTTTTTCCAGTATGTCTTCTATCTTCCAGTCCTATCTCCAGTTGTTTTTTCTCTGCTGGATGCTCCATCAATGACGCAGATCAGATCACCCCAAAGTATTTTGTGATAATCGCCTCGTTTTCTCCATACACCAGATTTCATTTAATACTTATCATGTTGTCCCCAAGTTACTGATCACTTATTATAAACTATCTACTTACATCAACCTATGTTCCTTTTCCCTTTCATTCCTCTCACCCCCCTCTCTCTCTCCCTCTCTTTCACACACACACCTTTCCCCCCTTTTCGCCATTATATTTGGAGGGGGCATTTGCACTGCTTGTAGTCAAGTCAGGTTTATGCTAACATTAAACATTGGCTTGTCCGATTTTTTGTTATTAGTTAAGGCTTGCTTGTTGATATGGCATTATAAAGAACCCAACATTTTGAATTGTTGAAAGAAGACAGCTATAAAGTGTTTGAGTATGCAACTAGATGAAATAATAGTTTGGCAAACAACAATGATCTTGCAAGGACGAGCCAATGTGAGGAGGAAGAGTAGTAGCATCAAGCAGTTGACTGGAATGTCATTGGAGGAGCTAACTATAACAGCTGAAGACAGGAAATTTATGGAGAAAATGTGTCTCAAGTTTCATTTGAGTTTTGCTGCACCAGCCTCCAAGTTTTTTTGGACAAATATAACTTAAATGATCGCCCTCGGCCTTTTAACCATCAACTACATGTTTTGTTATCCAGGGGTTGTATTGTGAAAATTATATTGCCTTTAATGCTAGTGAAATTAATTTGGTAACAAAAGATGAAAAAACATAAAAATGGACAATTAATATTGGTACGGTGTGGCATATTAAAGTGGTTTAAACATGTAACGGAAAAAGGCCCGAATTTGAGGGAGAAGATTGACCAGGTCGGGAGGTAAATATACCCCTTGCTCCTTTAGAGTGGAACAAACTGTGCATCTTAAAGAGAAATAGACACACATACATACTCTCTCTCTCTATGTTGTTCTTATATGTTTTTTATCTGTCACTTCTATCTTCTTTTTTTCTTCTTCTTTGCTGTATGCTACATTAAGGGCGCAAAGCATTTTATGATAATACTTAATGCACCTCTTACTGATTCACATAATATTATAATTTGTTAAGAGTATTTTTAAAGTAATCTATCTCCTTAAATGATCTCACGTTATTTGTATTCCCCCCTTTTCCATCATCTCTCATTCGATTGCCGTCCTTCTCAGTCCGTAGCTGCGCCACTGGTTAAACCAATATTATGACAAACGTTGTGGAATCGATCAGAAAAGGTTGATCATAATTATAGCATATATAGATTGGTGTGTACTGCAAGGTTCTGGAATCATCAACATGGTAATAAATTTGGCCCAGTCTTGGTAAAGTTACATGCACTGTTCACATAAGGATGTACAGTGCGTCCAAGATAAAAACGAAACCGAGAATTATCGATGTTTTATCATAACTTAATCACATTTATAATTAATAAATTACACATATTTGGAAAGCTAAGATCCTCCTCTTTCATTTGATGCAGCTCATTATGATGCATATTTCACGCATGAAAGATTAAAATCAATTTGAAGAGAGGAAACCGAAAAGTCGTTTGGCGTGCGGTATCTGAGTTTCAAAGAGAAAAACAAATTTCTAGAAAGTTGAGTTTCTGCCCTTTCATATGACACCTCATTCAGGAAAATTGAGCTAGGAATAACAAAGTTCTGTTTGTTTAAAGTAGTGCTTGCATTTTCATAATTTTAGCAAACAAATTCGTTTTCACTGGATGCCTGCCGTATCAACAAACGTAATTAACAAAAGACTTAACTCCGTTTCGTTGACAATCAGCCGTAGACGAAAGACTTCATGCATGGCTGATTGTCAACGAAACGGAGTTAGTCTTTTGTCAATTCTGCTTTTTGCTACGGCAGGCAGCCAGTTAAAACAAATTTGTTTGCTAAAATTATGAAAAATGAAAAATGATATCCCCATTATCCCCTATAATGTGAATGTAAGAATGTTAAAATGCAGGTTCTATACAAATCTATGATAATGATAAACTTACTCCTTGAGAAACGTATGGTAGCACATGAATGAGCGATGCAAAGTCCACAGCACAGCAATATTCGTATTCACATTTCAATGTGTACCCAACGCCAAAGGAATATCATTAGCGAAGTATATCAAACTTTCAACATGCAGAAGTGACAAAGGCTATTACAGCTTAGGGGAAAAAAGGGTTTGCGCAATATTTTTCAAAAGAAGTTTAATAACAAGGTCGATTTTTTTTTCGATGAGTGATTAAAACAGACTTCACAAACATTCCCACGTACTTGAATGGCTTGTTGCTTCCGGAAAATTGATATGATCTTTTGACATTGAATCCGGTTGAAAAATGTTGGTCATGCAGTTAAATATGAGAAAAAAGGGATCATTAAAGTTCGTTAGCCTCTTAGGCTCTAGGGCAAGACAGGTTTGGCTATCTATCAATATTCAAACATTCATGTGTTCTGTACGATGTATCATATTGAATAAAAAAGACTTGATGGCCCGAATTCACAAAGGAGTTTAGTCGACAAACCTTGGTTTTCATGCGTCATAGACGCATTTCGACGCGTTTTTACAAACCAAGTTTTTAAAAAATGCGTAAAAACGCGTCATATGGCGTACAAAAACCAAGGTTTGTCGACAAACCTCCTTTGTGAATTCGGGCCAATGAGTATATGTCTTGGTTGGTGTACATTGTCAATGATGCATGCTAGCCATTGAATGATGCAATTATAAGAGGAATTAAAAGTCTATATGAGATATGTATCTACACGTCATTATCCCATGGAAGACATCGTGTGACAATGAATGACAGAGATCTTTATGGAGCTTTACAAGCATCGTTTAACAATGTTAAATATGAGATGCACGTCATACGTGTTATCAGTGTATGTGATATTGTGCAATATTAAAGCCATTAGAAAAGTGGGCTTCAAAATGATCAAGAAGTGCCTCAAATAAGTACAAAATCAATTGACTGACCGTTTTACCAATAGCGTTCTCCCCGATGAGGCGCGGATCCAGGATTTCTTAGGGGGGGGGGGGGGGCAATTTGAAATTATGCGAGCCAAATATTAGTATTAAGTAATGGGTACCAGCATTGACGTAATGGGGGGTGCAGGTAGGGGCGATTTCCCCCCCCCCCCTCCCTCCCTCCGCAAAGCGCCGAAGATTTGACGTTTCATTAAATTATTAGAGAAATAAGACGATTCGTTGTACCGTTCTCGAAATAATCCGCGTCTGAATTCAGTCATCCTCCTCCCCCCCCCCCCCCTCTTGCGCGAAGCGCGGAAGCTTTGATGTTTCATTAAATTATTAGAGAAAGAAGACGATTCGTATTTCCATTCTCGACTCTTAATCCTTGTCTGAATTCAGTCCCCTGCCCATCTTGCGCGAAGCGCGGAAGCTTTGACGTTTCATTAAATCTAGAGAAAGAAGACGATTCTTTGTACCATTCTTGACTCTTAATCCTTGTCTGAATTCATTTGCCCCCCCCCCCCTCTTGCGCGAAGCGCGGAAGCTTTGACGTTTCATTTAATTATTAGAGAAAGAAGGACGAATCGTTGTACCAATCTCGATTGCTTGTTAAGATATGGCATGATAAAGAACCCAACATTTTGAATTGTTGAAAGAAGACAGCTATAAAGTGTTTGAGTATGCAACTAGATGAAGAATAGTTTGGCAAACAACAATGATCTTGCAAGGACGAGCCAATGGGAGGAGGAAGAGAAGTAGCATCAAGCAGTTGACTGGAATGTCATTTAAGGAGCTAACTATAACAGCTGAAGACAGGAAACTTATGGAGAAATGTGTCTCAAGTTTCATTTGAGTTTTGCTGCACCAGCCTCCACGTTTTTGGACAAATCTAACTTACATGATCGCCCTCGGCCTTATAACCATCAACTATATGTTTTGTTATCCAGGGGTTGTATTGTGAACATTATATTGCCTTTAATGCTAGTGAATTAATTTGGTAACAACATATGAAAAGACATACAAATGGACACTTAGAAGAGAAGAGAATTATGCGAGCAAAATATTAGTATTAAGTAATGGGTACCAGCATTGACGTAATTGGGGGTGCAGGTAGGGCGATTTTCCCCCCTCCCTCATCCACAAAGCGCCGAAGCCTTGACGTTTCATTAAATTATTAGAGAAAGAAGACGATTCGTTGTACCGTTCTCGAAAATAATCCGCGTCTGAATTCAGTCCCCCCCCCCCCCCTCTGCGCGAAGCGCGGAAGCTTTGACGTTTCATTAATTTATTAGAGAAAGAAGACGATTATTTGTACCATTCTCGACTCTTAATCCTTTTCTGAATTCATTTGCCCCCCCCCCCCCTCTTGCGCGAAGCGCGAAAGCTTTGACGTTTCATTAAATTATTAGAGAAAGAAGACGAATCGTTGTACCATTCTCGACTCTTAATCCTTGTCTTAATTAATTTGCCCCCCCCCCATCTCGCGCGAAGCGCGGAAGCTTTGACGTTTCATTAAATTATTAGAGAAAGAAGACGAATCGTATCGAAAATAATATCGCTAGTGATATTCGTTTGTCTCGCAATGTGGTCAATAAGGAATCTAAAAGATCACGACGTTTCGTATGCTACTGCGATACTTCGTCAGGTGATAAAAACTACTGTAAGCAAGGGTATACACGGAGGGTGAAAGAAGCTATCAATATCCGTCTCAATCCTAATAATTTCAACAGAGACAACGGGATCGATATCCCCGAATTTTGGATGCGGACGATACGCCGCCATGACACTCGCCGTCCTGTCAGCCAACACCGGTCGATTCCATTCAGCAGACGGTCCGATCCAGCGGCCCGTTGATTGGTTGAGTACCGTATGCGTCGACCAATAGGCCTGGTGCATTAGCCGAACCAGCGGCCGAATCCAGCGGCCTGGTGATTGGTCGATCACCGTTGTTCCAAATATCGATCGAATTATGGACCCCTCCGCCGGTCCTCCCGTAGAGTATAAAAAGACCCTTGCTTACAGTAGTTTTTATCACCTGACGAAGTATCGCAGTAGCATACGAAACGTCGTGATCTTTTAGATTCCTTATTGACCACATTGCGAGACAAACGAATATCACTAGCGATATTATTTTCGATACTATATCCGCAATGAGTAATATATTTAGCAAGACGAATCGTTGTACCAATCTCGATTGCTTGTTAAGATATGGCTTGATAAAGAACCCAACATTCTGAATTGTTGAAAGAAGACAGCTATAAAGTGTTTGATTATGCAACTAGATGAAAGAATAGTTTGGCAAACAACAATGATCTTGCAAGGACGAGCCAATGGGAGGAGGAAGAGAAGTAGCATCAAGCAGTTGACTGGAATGTCATTTGAGGAGCTAACTATAACAGCTGAAGACAGGAAACTTATGGAGAAAATGTGTCTCAAGTTTCATTTGAGTTTTGCTTCACCAGCCTCCAAATTTTGAACAAATATAACCTACCTGGGCCTTATAACCATCAACTACATGTTTTGTTATCCAGGGGTTGTATTGTGAAAATTATATTGCCTTTAATGCTAGTGAAATTAATTTGGTAAAAAGATGAAAAGACATACAAATGGACACTTAATATTGGTACGGTGTGGTATATTAAAGTGGTTTAAACATGTAACGAAAAAAGGCCTGAATTTGAGGGAGAAGATTGACCAGGTCGGGAGGTAAATATACCCCTTGCTCCTTTAGAGTGGAACAAACTGTGCATCTTAAAGAGAAATAGACACACATACATACCCTCTCTCTCTCTCTTTTGTTCTTAGATGTTTTTTATCTGTCACTTCTATCTTCTTTTTTTCTTCTTCTTTGCTGTATGCTACATTAAGGGCGCAAAGCATTTTATGATAATATTTAATGCACCTCTTACTGATTCACATAATATTATAATTTGTTAAGAGTAATTTTAAAGTAATCTATCTCCTTAAATGATCTCACGTTATTTGTATTCCCCCCTTGTCCATCTTCTCTCATTCGATTGCCGTCCTTCTTAGCCCTTAGCTGCGCCACTGGTTAAACCAATATTATGACAAACGTTGTGGAATCGATCAGAAAAGGTTGATCATAATTGTAGCATATATATATTGGTGTGTACTGCAAGGTTCTGGAATCATCAACATTGTAATAAATTTGACCCAGTCTTGGTAAAGTTACATGCACTGTTCACATACAGATGTACAGCGCGTCCCGTATAAAAACGAAACCGAGAATTATCGATGTTTTATCATAACTTAATCACATTTATAATAAATAAATGACACATATTTGGAAAGCTTAGATCCTCCTCTTTCATTTAATGCAACTCATCATGATGCATATTTCACGCATGAGTGATTAAAATCAATTTGATATAAAGAGGAAACCGAAAAGTGGTTTGGCGGGCGGTATCTGAATTTCAAAGAGAAAATCACATTTCTAGAAAGTTGAGTTCTGCCCTTTCATATTACACCTCATTCAGGAAAATTGAGCTAGGAATATCAAAGTTCTTTTTTTTTTAAAGTAGTGCTTGCATTTCCATAATTTAATTAAACGTATTCGTTTTCACTGGCTGCCTGCCGTATCAACAAACGAAATTAACAAAAGACTTACTCCGTTTCGTTGACAATCAGCCGTAGACGAAAGACTTCATGCATGGCTGATTGTCTACGAAACGGAGTTTAATAAGTCTTTTGTAAATTCTGCTTTTTGCTACGGCAGGCAGCCAATTAAAACAAATTTGTTCGCTAAATAATGAAAAATGTAAGGGTTAATTTAAACAAACAGAACTTTGTCATTCCTTGCTCATTTTTCCTGATTGAGGTGTCATATGAAAGGGCAGAAACTCAGCTTTTTAAAAATGTGATTTCATCTATGAAATTTAGATACCGCCCGCCAAACGACTTTTCGGTTTCCTCTCTTCAAATTGATTTTAATCACTCATGCGTGAAATATGCATCATAATGAGTTACATCAAATGAAAGAGGGGGATCTAAGTATTTCTAAATATGTGTCATTTATTAATCATAAATGTGATTAAGTTTTGATAAAACATCGATAATTCTCGGTTTCGTTGTTTCTGGGACGCACTGTATATAGGACTACCCAAATGGTGTCGGGGCTACCTTGATTTCCTAATCTTTCTATGCTCATTACTCAGCCAGTATACATTTTCTACCAAAATCGTTTGGCAAATGACATCTATTTGTAATCTTGAAGATTCAGTGTAAGTTTCGTTTGATTCTGTGAGAATTTTTTTTTTTTATGCTCATTACTCAGCCAGTATACATTTTCTACCAAAATCGTTTGGCAAATGACATCTATTTGTAATCTTGAAGATTCAGTGTAAGTTTCGTTTGATTCTGTGAGAATTATTTTTTTTTTTTTTAAACCAGAACTCAGCTTTATCTTTAACAAAATAAAATGTTATGTAAATTACAATTTTTAAACATAATAACGCACTTATGTACGGTCTAAATATACATGTTTTTATCCATAACCCTGGTTATTAGCCATTCCATACACCTGTTGTAAATAAGGGCATCTCTATGACTTGAATCCACTTTGCTTATACTTTACTGGTCGCTATGTCCTGTACTAGTTGTAGTGTAGTTGTAGAAAAAGTTATGCTAACAAATGTATAGATACAATTAGTATGAAGGTCTTATTGGCTTCATGATATCCCAATTATATCCCCTATAATGTGCATGTAAGAATGTTATACTGCAGGTTCTATAACAAAACTATGATAATGATAAACTTACTCCTTGAGAAACGTATAGTAGCACAGGAATGAGCGATGTAAAGTCCACAGCACAACAATATTCGTATTCACATTTCAATGTGTACCCAACGTCACAGGAATATCATTAGCGAAGTATATCAAATTTTCAACATGCAGAAGTGACAAAGGCTATTACAGCTTAGGGGAAAAAAGTGATTGCGCAATATTTTTCAAAGGAAGTTTAACAAGGTCGATTTTTTTCGACGAGTGATTAAAACATACTTCACAAACATTCCCACGTACTGGAAAGGCTTGTTGCTTCCGGAAGTTGATATGATCTTTTGACATTGAATCCGGTTGAAAAATGTTGGTCATGCAGTTAAACATGAGAAAAAAGTGATCATTAAATATCGTTAGCCTCTTAGTCTCTATGAATAGACAGGTTTCACTATATCTATCAATATTCAAAAGTACATGTGTTCTGTACGATGTATCATATTGAATAAAAAAAACTTAATGTGTATATGTCTTAGTTGGTGTATATCGTCAATGATGCATGTTTGCCATTGTATGATGAAATTATAAAAGGAATGAAAAGTCTATATGAGAAATGTATTTAAATGCTATTATCCCATTGAAGACATCGTGTGAAAATGAATGCCATAGATCTTTATGGAGCTTTAAAGGCACCGCATAACGATGGTAAATCATAGATGCACGCCCCTACGTGTTATCAGTGTCTGTGATATAGTGCAATATTGAAGCCCTTAACAAATTGCGCTTCAAAATGATCCAGAACTGCCTCAAAAAAGTAAAAATCTTTGAGTGACCGGTTTTACCATACTCGTTCACCCCAATAGACTGTAGTGTTATGACAACTGTAAGAAAAAAATAAATAAATCGGTTTTGATTTCTAATCGTAAATATTTTGATAATCATACAGGCGATCGGATTGTAAAAGTCACGGGGTTTTTGACTAACCTAAAAGTTTATAATTATCATTGCAGTATGAGCTAAATCCAGGATTTTTTTTCAGAATCTGAGACAAAGTTACCGGATCCCTTTAAGCAAACTCCAGAACTACTTTCATAAGTTATAGGATATTACAGGAGGCTTAGTGCATATGATTTAGTTTGATTGTACATGTTTGTTTATATATGATTTTATTGGATTAACCTAAGGACCATGCAATGGAGACAGTGATAATGGTCTTAAAAGACAGGTAGTCTTTATAGACAGGTGGTCTTTCTATACAGGTTGTCGCTAAATTACGTTTCACTGTACATCAACTTATTTCATGAGTGTTGTATTTCAACATGCAATTAGCTCTGCAGAAATAATACTCGAGTCTCATATCTTGAATGTAGTATCGTGACGTTGAACCCTTTACACGAAGAGCAAAATAGTATGTGGTGTTTGATACACTTCCAAGTGTACCAATCGCCAGATGTTATTAGGTGGTCTGTCGTTTTCGACAGATCACCTATTGTTTTCGTCAGAATTTTCTTTCTTTATTTATTATTTATTTCTTTATTTTTATTTCTCCACACTTTTTTGTTCAGATGATAACTCAAGATCGGTTGAGTCAATTTCGTTCAATTTTATAACAGTCATAGGTCATTGCCACAAGACGTAACAGGAACATTTTCAAGGTCATCAAGTCTTCATGACGTCATCCAGGCGCCATTTTCTGTTTTGTGGGGTACTTTCAACTCATGATCCTATCTTCATAACGGAAAAGTATTTCTTATTCATATTATCATGATTAAGGTCAATATCCGTCCGGTCAATTTCAGGTCAGAAAACGCGCGCGCATACGTACGTCCGCGCGTTAGCACGCGCGCAAAAATAAAAATGCTCCAAATCGTCTCAAATTCATTTTGCATACGTTTCAGGCCATTTTAAGCATTTTGCAAAAAAACGCGCGCACGCACATGCGCGCGCGTTTTCGCGCGTAATTGCATCTTCCAACATAGAATCGCCAAATGTTTTCTGTCATCATATTTGGCACATTTTTACAAGCAGTTTGATACCTTGTTCACCTTTTTCTGCCCATTAATAACGGAACC